>JAQHUG010000506.1:557338-586817 GCA_028555095.1 Dicrostonyx torquatus | reverse complement strand
CTTCTGCATGTATTGGCTTTTTGGGAACTTATTCTATATGGATGCACACCTTCTTAGACCGAGATGGAGGGGGTAGGGCCTTGGGCTTCCCACAGGTCAGGGTATCCTGCCCCATCTTAAGGAAGCAGGGAGAGGGCGGTTGGGTAGTGTGGGAGCGGGAGTGCCGGGAATAAGGGGAGTAAATGTAATTTTTTCTTTTAACAATAAAAAGAGAAAAAAACTACACTGTTCAAAAAGATGGAATAAATATGGAGAATGAATCAAAAATGCTGATAGGAAATAGGAAACATATATTCTGTCAGATTTCTATAAATGATCAAAGACCAAAGCTAAGAATGCTTTTAAATAGCATTGTAATTATGGGTTTGATAGACATGGGTACGGATGTGATTATCATTACTGCAGAATTTTGGCATCCAAATTGGCCTCTTCAAGAGGCAGATATTCAATTCCTAGGAATTGGAACCCTGTCTCAAATAAAACAAAGCACAAGATGGGTTTAATGCATAGGACCAGAAAGACAGAGAGGAAGATTAAGGCCATATGTGGCAATTATTGCAGTGAATTTATGGTGTTGTGACCTGCTGCAACAATGGAATACCCAGAGTAACATTCCTGTAGTCTAAAAAACTCATATTTCTGGGAAGGATATTATAAGGTACTATACACAAAGGACATCATCCATTCAGGATGTATAAGACAGATAATGGTCCAACATATATCTTTTAACAAAGCAATTATTAAATATTTAGAGGTAGCAATGGCCCTACCTTTAAAATGGTTAACTGAGAAACCAATATGGGTTAAACAGTGGCTGTTATCAGAAGACAAACTGCAGGCTTTAGAACATCTGATACAGGAACAACTAGATGCATACAATATTGAAGAATCAAACAGCCCTTGGAATTACCCTATATTTTACATTAAAAAAGATCTGGTAAGTGGAGAATGGTGATTTAAGAGCTGTCAACAAGGTAATTCAACCTATGGGTCCTCTACAGTCAATTCCAAAATTCCTCAACAGTCTATTACCAAAGGGAGGGCCTCTTATAGATATTGATTTAAAAGGCTGTTTCTTCACTATAACTTTACAATAAAAGGACAGAGAAAAATTTGTCTTCACAGTGCTTACTTACAATAATTCTCAGCCTACTAGGAGATACCAGTGGATTATCCTCCCAAAGGGAATGCTCAATAGCCCCTCTGCATGCCAATACTTTGTAAGTCAGCCATTAAAAATAGTATGTACAGAATTTCCTAAATCTATAATTTATCTTTAAATGGATGACATTTTGCTATCTGATTCAAATGTATATACATTAGAAAGAATGTTTGAAGAAGTAAAGAAAGTTATGCCAAAGTGGGGATTTTAAATTGTTCCTGAAAAAATACAGAGGGGAAATTCTGTCAATTACCTAAGTTATAAAATAGGTTTACAGAAAATTAGAACACAAATTATGAGAGATGGTTTGCAAACTCTTAATGACTTTTAAAGATTGTTAGGAGACATTTCCAGTCTATGACCAGCTGTTGAGATAATACCTGATCTAGTAGTTTATTTAAACTAAACCTTAGATGGTAACAAGATTTAAATATTTTCAGCGAATTAACAGCTAAAGCAGAAAAGGAATTGATTGTTTTGGAAGAAAAATGACAGGAGACACATGTGGATAGGGTGAATCCAAACCTTAATTGTATCCTAGTCATATTGCTTTCCAGAATTTCCCCTACAGGAATTTTAATGCAAATGGAAGATATTAATTTAGAGTGAAACTTTTTACCACATAAACCAAGTAAAAAATTAAAAAGTTACGTGGAAAAAGTCTCTGAATTAATTATAAAAGGAAAATTGAGATTTTTGTCAACTAGCAAGTTTACACCCAGCAGAGATATATTTTACTGCTGATGAAATTAAAAAAAATTGTGGGAAGACAATGATTCTTGAAAAAGAGCTTATGCTATTTTTTAGAAGAGATTAATAGCAATTATCCTAAAGTGATAGAATTATCCGCATAAAGAGAACTACTTAGATCCTTCCCCCAATTGTACAGGACACACCAATAACTGGAGCCTGTACATTTTATACTGATGCAAATAAATCAGGAAAAGCAGGTTACATATCAGAATAGTTAAGTAAGGTGGAACAAACCCCTTATATTTCTGTCCAAAAGGCAAAATTATATGCTATTCTAATGGTACTAAGGAATTTTAAAGTGCCTCTTAATATAGTTACTGATTCATAGTATGCAGAAAGAGTTGTCTTGCATAGTGAAACAGATGAATTTATACTAGATGATACAGAATTGACTTCATTATTCATAGAGGTTCAAGATATAGTCAGGAAAAGGATTTGTCCCATATACATAATACACATCTGATTCCATATGGATCTGCCAAGTCCTCTAGCACAAGGTAATGCAGAAATTGATTGATTATCAATTGGAAGTGTGTTGAAGACATCAAAATTTCATAAGAAACAGCATCTCAATAGCCAAGGTTTAAAGAAAGAGTTTTCTATTACATGGCAGCAAGCTAAGGAGATTATCAAGAGATATCCTTTTTGCTCTTTCTATAACCAAACCCTGCTATCTGCTGGGAGTAACCCAAAGGGTACTCAAAGAAATAAAATCTGGCAGATTGCAGATTTTAGAAAATTAAAATATGTATACCACACCATTGACACTTATTCAGGTTTTCAATGGGCAATTGCTTTGAGCTCAGAAAAGGCTGATTTAGTAATTATACATTTATTAGAAGTTATGGCCATCATGGGTATACCTACACAAATAAAGATAGATAATGGTCCAACATATATCTCTAAAAAACTGAAACAGATTTTTGCTTTTTATAATATAAAGCATATTACAGGTATACCAAATAATCCTATAGGTCAGTCAGTTATAGAAAGGATATGTTAAACAGAAAGAGATGGAAAATACCCTCAGAAATACATTATATAATGCTTTATTAACCTTGAATTTTCTTAACGCTAATGAGAAAGGAACAAAAGCAGCAGAGACATTGGATAATAAAAAAGTCTTCTGAATTAAATCAGCCAGTGTATTTCAAGGATGTGTTGACATCACAATGGAAACCAAGAGATGTGCTATATTGGGGTAGGGGTTTCTCTCTTGTTTCAACAGGAGAAGAAAAGTCATGGGGTTCCGTTCTTGCCTTTGCAGGGAAATATTAATTTTAAAAAAATCAAGAGACCCTGGGCATCTAGATGTAAAGTGGAAAAGATAATTATCCAGATAGGATCAACAAGCAAAGAAAATTTTGACTTACAGGAATAGGTCATCTGAGGGTGAATCTCTGAACATAAATCATCATGACTCACTTAAAAATCAAAGCCGGCCTTGGAGTTGGACAACGGCTCTGTCCTTCTCTAAATCCAAGCATGTTATTAAAAGAAAAATTCTGACTATCTGCCTCATATCAGGAGCTATCTGATATGGGACAGAAAGAAGAAAGAATTTAGAAAAAAGTTTATTTTTCTTCATATCTATTTTTGTCTTTTTCATACCTTTCATTGAATATATGTCTCTATAAATAATGTTTAACTTTTACACAGTGGACATTGAATCTTTCTGCAGTAACTTTTGAAGTTTCCAGGAAGAAGATGGGACCCCACAAAAACAACTCCACCTGGTTGATATAATGTCATGATGCTGATAGAGCTACTATAAGACCTGTTTTGGATACCAGCTGCTCAAGATGGTTCCAACTTGCTTAGCAGAAATAGTGTACTTTTTTTTTTACACCATTCTGTCCAGAACTCCAAATAGGAAACTCAGAAAAACCTTGCCGAATACTCAGACTATTTGCAATTATACCAGATAGTAATCTTGAAACTTAACCATTATTTTACTTCCATAGGACCTCATAAAAAAACATCGCCCCCATGACAGCTGGAAGTAATTCTAGAAGACAACATCTTCTCTTCCAATAAAGGTTATCCTCAGGGTTAGGAACATCAATTAGGGGTTGATTATGATTGGTATAAGGTTGGGGGTTGGGGGAAATTATGTAGGCTCAAGGATCTCTTTGAAAATAAAAGGGAAATTGAATAGGATAAGAGATTAGTATGAGCTTACTCACACTAATTATAATAGTGAGCAACAGAGTGAATACTTGTGAGCTATTATTTATAGAAAATTTACATTGCTATAAATTCTTGTATATTGATACCAACTTACATTATATTGAATATTTTCCTATTTTTGTCCATGTTATTTGAATACCTAGGCAAAGTTATTTTGTCATAATGTATGCATGCATACTTCTACTCCTGCTTAAGACATTTTATATATTGATAAAATTTTACCATTAAGACATTTTATGCATTGATACAATTTTACCCTATATTTATTATATTGCAATATAAATTTCTACCTCTGATAAAGAAACTTATACATTGTTTACATTTTGATGTTATTGTCCAAATTTGTTGCACAGTTGTTTAAAGATTGTTTAATATTCTAATATGAAGTTTTAGTCTGAAGGAAGGTTCATCTGTATTTCTGTGCTTTGATTGGTTAAATAAAAAAGCTGCCTGAGCCATTTGATAGGGCAGGACTTAGATAGGCAGGGAAAAGAAAAGAGGACGCTGGAAAGACTGGGTCAGAGCCAGTTGCCATGAAGCTCCCACCGCAGATCGAAGTACCGTAGATCCGTCCGGTAAGTCACCCACCTCGTGGTGACATACAGACTTTTATAATGGGTTAGTTTATGAGGTGAGGGCTAGCCGGGAAGAGGCTAGAGATAATGGGCAAGGCAGTATTTAAATTAATACAGGTCTCATGTGGTTATTTCGGGCATAAGAAAGCAACCAGCAGCTGAGCGGGCCAGCGGCTGGGGGCTTGGGAGCCATTGTGCTGGGAACATACAACATGCACCTCTCCCTAATTTACAACATTAGTCTTTAAGTTATATAGAATTTAATAATTATTTGTCAATAGTCATCCATGATTTTTATAGTTATAATTAGACTAATCAGGGTTTTTAGATACATAGAGATTGTATTCTTTATAGATAGGTAATCTTCAACCACTTCAAAGAGTTTTAAAATGAGGCATTTGAATAGCTTAGGGTTTTGTTGACTTAAGACACAATTGCTGCTGGCATCACCAATCTATTCCAGAGAAAATGTTGAGTATTGAAGACACTCCACTTGGAGCTTGTTTTATTCATGGCAAAATTGGCCTTTGGGCAACGAACTGCCCATGCATCAACCACTGACAAAATGGATAATATCCAGACAGGACAAGCAAAATACAAGAAAAACCACTGTCAAATCCTGCCAAGACATGGTAAGATGGTTTTGAAAATTTTCCTGACTCTGAAAATGGTCTGTCAAGTTCTCTAGGCCTTAGCCAAAGTTGGTTGCTCCTAAATTTCAAATGAGACTTTGGATGATTGCCCGGGTAGCCAGTTGTCTCTGTAATTTGTTGTACATTTTGGAAGTTGCTTGACTGCACTTTCTGCTTACTCAAATAATATTATTTTTTGGGTCTTTGATGGGGTTGAAGACTAGGTAGTCATAGTTACTTTCCTTTCATGACTTGTCCAAGTTATTTATAATACAACTTAGACTCCTTAGGACAGGATAATTATTGAAACATTTATCACACAGTTTTTGTTTGATATTGTTTATTCTGGTTGTAATTCTAATTTTTATATTTAATATTAGTTCTTATTGTATATAATTTTATATTAGGCTTAAAACTCTCTTATTTAAATAGAAGGGATAGGTGCTATAAAAATTCCTTCAGTCAGTTGCCTTTAAGTTACCCACCCACTGTGGTCTCTTATACTATAAATACCAATGTAAAGCATGCAACCCCTCTCTTCCATCTGCTGGATTGGATGGTATTTTCCCATTCAAGCAGAGGACTGTGATCTGTGAGTCTACTCTTAAATAAATAACCTTTTATTATACTAAATTCTGAGCTAGTGTGGAATTTCTTTTTAGCATCTACCTTAAGGAATGTATTCCATAAGAGAAAAATTAATTTTCAAAACAAAACAAGCAAAATACATGTCCCACATAGGGTTAGGCATTCAGCTGTGTAGTTTGAATTTTCTTTGGGCAGCCAAGCAGCTCCCAAATAAAGACAGGGAGGCTTATTATTAATTACAATTGAAAGCAGAGGCTTGTTCCACTATGTAGACAGAGCCTGTTTGTTTGTTTTCCTGCTGTTCAGACCCAATATCATCAAACAGGAACTATAAATTACAACACTGTTTGGCCAGTAGCTTAGGCTTCTTATTAACTAACACTTATATCTTAAATTAACCCATTTCTATTATGCTATGTATCACCACAAGGATTGTGGTTTACCAGTAAGGTTCCAGTGTCTGTCTCCTTCAGTTGCTACATGGCATCTTCCTGACTCTGCCTTCTTTATTCCTGTATCTCTGCTTGGAATCCCTGTCTTTCTCTATTCTGCCCTGCCATAGGCCCAAAGCAGCTTCTTTATTAACTAATGGTAATAAAACATATTCCCAGCATGCAGAGGGAAATCCCACATCACCACTGTCTCTTTTAACTTATTTTAACCATTTTCTATTCATCTGCTCTTTGCCTTGAAGCTTTCTACCTTGTTTTTCATTCTTTGTGTCCTACTTTCCTGCTTCCTCTGCATCTGGCTGGCTGACCCCTGATGTCTCCCTAGCATCTCTTTCTCTTTTTAACCTTCCGCAAGTCTAAATTCTTTCTCCTACTTACTCTCCCTGCCTGAAAGTCCTGTCTATACCTCCTCCCTTGCTATTGGCTGATCAGTTTTTTATCAGAACAAGGTAAAAATGGCAATACATTTTTACATAATTAAACAAATGCAATATATCTTTACATAGTTAAACAAATATTCCACAAAATAAACAAATGCAACAGACCTTTACATAGTTAAACAAATATTCTGTAACATAAGCAAATGCAACACATCTTTACATAGATAAGCAAATATTCCACAATGCTTCTATCTCTTATTCTGTGCACTTTAATCAGTTGTGGGCCTGTGTTAATCACCATGTATTGCAAATGGAAACTTATGAGGGTTGAGAGATAAACTAATATATGGTTATAATGATAGCTGTTAGAATTCAGTTTAATACTATATTAATTTAGCAGACTAATTTAGAATCCAAATGTGACCCAGAGTGTTAGCATACAGGCATTATGCTTCCTGCTCCCTATCACTTAGCAAGATGTACCTGTCAGTATTTAGGCAAATGCCTAGCTAGCCCCAGGGTCCCATGGCCACACATGTGCTTGTCAGTATTCAGAAGAAGGCCTAACAAGCCTAAGGCTGTACCTCACTCCTTTCATGCATTGTGTAGGTGCTGTAAGTCTCTGTACACATGTGCCAAGGCCCATTTAAAAGTGAGTTCCACCCATCCCTCATTCTCTTATGCCTCACTTCCCATTCCCTGTCTAGTAGCACGGCTTTCTCTTTCAACTCCCTGTCAAGAAACTCCCACGTAGGTTTGTTTTATAATGTTGTCTGTTCTCACCCGTGATTAAACCACAACTCAGAAGCCTGCCAACTGGCTGTCTGACTAGGACTGTTTGCTTAGGCTATTTAGCCATGATGCCCTATAGCTTTCATTGACAACTTTCATTGGTTTTATTGTCTGAATGACTAAGTAGTGGAGGCATGCATCTAAAAAGAGGTCTTCAGTTATCTCTCACATTAGAAAAGATACACACGGTAGTTAGGAAATCTTCTGCTCACTGTGAATTGTGAGAAGGAAAGGAAACCTGGGTTCATAATGCTTAAATATCAAAGCCTTTGCCTATATAGAAAGATTTAACGCAACTTGAGGGATTTTCACGAAACTACCTATATTTATCAGTTTTGAGTGTCAACTTGACACAATCTAGGATCACCTTGGAATGGTGCCTCAATGAAGGGTTATATAGATTAGGTTTGCCTATGAAGGTTTATCTTAATTACATTATGAAGTGGAAAACACACACACAGTGTTTGCCATTGTTCCCTATGAAGGAAATTAAATTTCAAATTGTATAGGAGTAGAAAATATGAGCTGAGAACAAGCATGGATGTAGTGATTCATTGCTCTCTGCTCTTAAATGTAAATGTAATGTGACTAGCTACCTCAAAAACTACTGTCTTGCCATCCCTGAAATGATGGACTCTGGGACAAATAAATAATTTCTTCCTTAAAGTGCTGTGAAATTAATGTACCTATATGTTGTTTTGAAATAAGTGGGGTTTTTTTGAATGCATGTTCACTTTGTGGATTTAAACTAAAGTTTAACTCATGTCCAGAGCTCTGATTACCTTGATTTCAATAGTTCCTATATGTTTTTCACAAGGACATGAAACTTTATTGTACACTATTTTCTTTATATAATTTGCTTCTCCCATCAAATGAAGATGTTTACCACCATTTTACACACACAGAGAGAGAGAGAGAGAGAGAGAGAGAGAGAGAGAGAGAGAGAGAGAATCCTACTCCAAGCCCTGGAATTATTAATAATTGTTAGCTGCTAGATAAAGAAAGATTATTTTCTTTGATATATATTCCCTGATAATACGATCAATTTCCAGAGTAAGACAGGGTATTCCAGAATATTTCAGAAGCAGAAATTGATCAAGATGTTTTTTATGTTTTATTGTTAAATAAAAGAAAAATTTACATTTACTCCCCTTGTCCCAGGCCCCCCCACTCCCCCCCTACCCCACCACCCTCCCCCTGCATTCTTAAGATGGGGCAGGATACCCTGCCCTGTGGAAAGCCCAAGGCCCTCCCCCCTCCATCTCGGTCTAAGAAGGTGTGCATCCATATAGAATAGGTTCCCAAAAGGCCAATATATGCAGAAGAGATAGGTCCCTGTGCCAATATCCTTGGCTTATCTGTTAGTCCCCATTGGCAGCCACATTCAGAGAGTCCAGTTTGGTCATATGCTCCTTCAGTCCTGGTCCACCTGGATTTGATGAGCTCCCAATAGATTTGTGCTACTATGTTCTTAGCAGCATTATTTGTAATAGCCAGAACCTGGAAACAACCTAGGTGCCCCTCAATGGAAGAGTGGATCCAGAAAGTGTGGAATATATACACATTGGAATACTACTCAGCGGTAAAAAACAATGACAATGTTGTTTTAACTTGTACCTAATTAACAAAATAAATTTTAAATTCTTAAAATTTAAGGTATCTGGAAGTTTATTAAATTTAATGGGAGTATCTTAAATTGTTTCAATTAATGTTTTCTACTAATTTATCTTCAAGTTAATCACAGAATAGAGAGAGAGACTAGACATTTAAGATTCGATTACTTGTATAACATTAAATGCCTTATAGATAGAACAAAATTGGGTCAACTAGCCTGAAGAATTTGTTTTCCCATATACCTTCTGTCTCAGAAGAAATATTCTCCTTAAGGAACATTTCATTCTTCACTGGTATTACCTATGCATCCTTATTTTTCCAATTTTGTTTCATTTCGTCTAGTTTAATATGGTTTTGTATCATTAGCTTCATTGTTTAAACTTTGTCACCAATTTTCATCTTTATAAATTGTATAAAAATATTATGTAAAACAAAAAATGACAGCCAAGCATCAAACTTTATTACGGCCCTTTGCCTGCAAGCAGTTTAATAGTTATACATGCCCTCAGGATATGATAACTATCCCTTAACTAGAACTGAATGCTATGATTTTGAGCCCCATAGTAATTATGTAATTTCTAAAGTCCACATCATACAAATAAAAACTTAATTACTAAGACTATCCATGGTAGCTTACACTGTTATACTGTTTTAACATTTATGTCGTTTTATTTTTATGTGCTTGTGTTTTCTTTGAATATCAGATGCAGTTTTTCCCACATATCTACTTTCCCTACCAACTTAAAATGCACACATTATTAGATAATAATATGCTAAATATCAAAAATAGAGGAGAATTATAAGTTTAAATGTAAAGACCACTTTATTTTCCCTGGAAGATGGTATAGTTTGCAACTAATGATCATCTCCCGACATATGGGAGAATGTATGTTCTACACTAGTAAACTACCATTCTTTTTTAAAATGAATACACAAAGACTTCAGACAAAGGAATTCAGTGTTCCAGTGAAAAATCAACATGCAAATGAAAGCAATTTTATTTTGAGGTATTTAAAAACTATTACTTTAGGAATTTCATTATTTTGCTATATTGAATCTACATTGGTCTATTAGTGCTATTAAATGTCAGGTGAGAAAATGTACTTAGTAATTTTCTATACCTTGATAAAGATGCCAGAGTGTTACTGAAGCCTCTTCAGAGAATCATTTTAAAGTTTATATACTTGTGTATTAGTTATACCCCTTGATTTAGGTCTAATATATGACAAAATTCATATGCAATCATTCTAAGTGAGAAGTCCTAGGATTTTATGACTTTACAACTGATGTGTTGATTTCTACTTTATATTTCTCTTGTATACATCATTTTTTATTTTTTTCAAGTGGATAGAATAAATGATTCCCATTGAGAAATTTAGTGTGGCCTTATAACACATATAAACAGGTTAAATGTAATCTTTATAATCTGTATACTTGCACACCAACCAAAATATTCTTACTGAGAAACCCAAAAACTCTTTTCTTGACTTGGCCCAAGTTAGCTCTTTATCCTTTTCATTGCTAGAAGTGCAGATAGCAAGGATCCTTTAAATCTATGGAAAATTTTATCTTGACTCTATGAACAGGAAGCCAATGTTAAGAGTCAATATATACAGAATAAAATATACTGATTTGTTTAAAAATAAACAGTATATGCTGACTGGAAACTGTGGTGGCTTTTACATTTCTCAGAAGTCTCAAATTTTCGGGTTAGAAGACGTCATTAATGCCCCTGAAGATGCTCCATCTCTGTCAAGCAAGCACCAAGATAAAAAGACTTGTAAGATGTTTTTTACTATTGGACAAGACAATCTTACTAGTAATCATGGTAAAGATAGAGCCCAAACTGAAGAGAGATGTGTGTAGTTAGAAAACTGTGACAGATGTCATAAAGACATGGAAAAATCAGAAATTTCTTCTACATGCCTTCCTATAAACAATTCCAAATTGGACCAAAATGGGTGTTTTACAAACTAACACAGAGAAACATCCACTGATAATTTCCATCATTGTACTTTATGCTTAAATTACACAGGTAGAAAAGTTACATTTATTAATAGTTTAATGTATAAAGCAGACATTCAGATTTTTGAATACATTAAAGTATGAATATGTTACCTTAATTTAAGTCCACATAAAGTAAAGCCTCTGTACTTACATATTCAATTTACTTTCTGCCTACCTTTTTCTGTTATGTAATCAATTATACATTTATTTTCCATTCTAAAACTTCAGAATCAAGATCAATTAATTGTGTTAAATTTCTGCATATTATCTGAAGCAGTTCATGGTAGTAAGACCAACCAGGCAAAGAATACGTTCAATTGAAAGTTATGTCCAAAGGAGAAGAGGGAAAAATGATGAGAAAAAAATGCTAAGGTAAAAAAGGATGATGACAGAAAATGGGTAGTCACAAATGTCACAGAAAATAGGTCAGTTAGTAAGTTCTTCAAATGCCTACACACTTCTGTCAGTCACATCAGAAGAATGATTTGGTGGCATAAAAAATGTTTCTTGGCCGCTTGTGATTTCCTCATAATAAAGGTATGTGCAGGCTAACAGGCATATCCTAATCAGTCAAGCTGGTTCATGTGCACAATGTTCATGTGAGGGACAAAAGTCTGGTCAATTTGTACATATGCATGAAACTTTACATACGATGGAGCTAGTTGCATAGCAATCTGTAGCTTACTTTATAGGAAGAAGATTATGATAGTGATAAAATGAAGACATTTCACAACCCCCAGCCTAATGCTCTCAGCATCATGTCTTGTGGGAGCCCAGAAGTGAATCAGTTTCTATCTAGAGTCATTTCTGACTTAAGTCACTTAAGTTCGATTTTGCTTGCCTGCTCTCCTTTTTCTCGTAACCTTGAGGGCTGTGAGAAAGTTCTGATGAAGCCCATGGGAAAGAGCATTTTTGCCTAGTTAAAACAGCACATATTTTTTTCTATTAAGATTTAAGCTGGTGTATGCCAGCCAGAGACACTCATTAGAGATTAGAAGCTGCTTAGCTGAATAAGATAATGTGCCTGTTTGTGCTGCCATCCAAGAACAATGCAGAAAGGTAGTTAGCTGATTGTACTGCTCTTTGTTGTGCCTTTTGCCTGTAATATATATGCTGCCTGAGGAAAAAAAAAACCCAGGGCTCTTTGGTACTGACCTTCAGTCCTCCCGGTCTATCCTTTGCTTCTGTCTTCATTTCTCTTAATCTAACTTTTCTTCAGCCTCAGCGCCTCCTCCCAGGGTGGGCTCAAAAAATGTCTTTAACTATAGATTATACTTTTAGAGAGATTTTTTATTAATTATGATTATGAAAAATATGTATTTTTCAGCACACGAATCATTAAATGACTATGTTTATATATTTTTGAGACAGATTCTCTGTGTATCCCTGGCTGTCCTGGAACTCACTCTGTAGATCAGGCTGGCCTCGAACTCACTGAGATCCACCTGCCTCTGCTTCCTGGTTGCTGGGATTAGACATGTGGGCCACCACCACCTGGCTTTATATTTCTTTTTGATTTTTTGTGGATTTCACAGCACACATCCTGATACCATTCATTGCCTCATCCCTTCATATCCACCCTATGTCCTTACAAACACACCCCCCAAAAAATAAAATTTAAAACAACTAACAAACTAACTCACATAGAAAACGTAGCAACAATAAAAATCCTAGTGAGGTAGCTGTAGCATTATGTGGTGAGTCACACAGTTTACCCTTTAGTCCATATATTTTTTTGTAAGTGTTCATTAGTAATCATTAGTCCAGTTCGAGGCCTTTGGTATAGAGCATCCAGAATGGGAACGAGATGCAAGGTTGGTGAGAAAAACACAGACTTCTTTTCTGAGAGATAGAACTTCTTTTTCTTTTTTATTATTCTCTCTGTTGCTTTTCTAGTCTATTCTTTTTCTGTTCTGTTATTTTACCCTGGTGTTTTCCTTGTTTCTCTTTCCTAATGACTTCCTTCTATATCTTTCATACTACATCTTTCCTGGTATTTTCCTTCTCTTTTATTTTAATTTTTCCCCTGTAGTTTATGTACCCCAGCACGATCTTTCAATATAAAAATTATAATGTGGTTACACTATCTTGTAAGTGAATGATTACAATGAATGTGAATTAAAAACATGTATTCCATAACCACTGTGATCAAACATTTTATGTATTATAGGTGAAAAACAAATTATTTCCATGAAACCACATACAGTTAAACATTTATTGTTTACCCTTCTCATAGGTCAGTGGCCTTCCAGCAATAACTATTTACATAGGTACTAGTTTTTATAATTGTCAGAAAAATAGTTTACTTGTTTAACATTTCATATTTTAGAGTCCATTCTATTTATCTTAATTAACCATCCAATTCTTTGTTTTATGGTTACATGAAGTCAATTGTTTAAAGCTTTGTTTTATCTATGATGTACCAAACCCTGTGAATCTATTTCCCAATGTCAGAAAGAACTTGAGTTAACTACTGGGAATCGATTACTTTCCTTAATCATTAACCCAAACTATAGTCAATATTACTCCTCAAGAGAAATTCATAAGTCCTAGCTGCGTGAAATTTCCTTGTTTTTATTTTCTATCCTCTGCAGCCTCTGCTTTGTCAGCAGGCAGGGACAACACTTGAACAAGCACAGCTTAAGAGGAAACCATCTTCATAATAATCCACAGGTAAGAATGACCAGAAGAATAGAGTATTTCCATAAGATAATCATACTTCACTAAAGGCATTGGGGATACCCACATACCCATTCACACCATTCCAGATAACAGAGAAAAATGGCAATAGCAAACATGTAAAGACACAGTGGTAGCAAGAGACATTCTTGCCTATCAAAGATTCACCCATCATTGTCTTGCATTCTGGTGGGACAATCTCCTGAAGTCAATTGCCACCTGCTGCTCTTCTGACATGGCCTCTGCCACTCTGGCTTTTGTTATAGCCTCAATACTAGGCCCTCAATGCGACTCCTCTTGGATATCCTGTTGTTGCCTTGTGTCATGGAGCATTAAAAAACTTTTAAAATAAATGTATTTATTTTAAAACATGACTTCAGTTTTTCCTTCCTCTCCTTCCAGTCTCTCACCCCACCCCTGCTGTTCCCATCCCCGATCCACTTCTCCTCAGTTTCTGTTTAGTAAAGGGCAGGCCTCCCATGAGTATCAACAAAACATGGCATATCATATTGCAGTAAATCTAAGCATAGGCTGGACAAGGTGACCCAGTATGAGGCCCCATGTGTAGCATCCCAAAAAAGCAGTAAAGGAATTGTAGACAGCTCCTGTTCTCACTGTCAGGCGTCCCACAAGAGATTCAGTGATCAAATGACATATGTGTAATATCTTTTGTGAGATACCAAGATAAATATGGGTTTAGGATCTTAAACTATTGTTGAAAACTTTAATAAGTCATAGTATTTTCACATATTTAATAAGAATAACTATAACATGTGGACTACATACTCTGAACTAGACTTTGGTATTAGAAAACAGAAAACCTTTGTGTTGAACCTGTTACTTTATAGTGCCAATACATAAAATGATAGTGCTGGAAAAACAATGACTCTTCATACACAATTCCATTCAACCATTTGTGAGTATATGATTTGAGAAGTGAATTGATTGGCTCTTCTACTAAGCTTCCTTTATATATACTGTTTGGTTAACTTTTGATCAAATTTAATGTATAAGGATGTCAGAAAGAATATGGTAAAGGATAAGAGGTGATATGAAAAATCTTCCTGAGATAATTATTTTCCCTTTTGCTAGATCATAAGTTTTATATGCAGGGAACTTTTAGCATTCTTTGTAACTATATAGATGAATAACATTGAGAAGGACAGATGGTCTAGTCCTTGCAAGACAATAAAAGTACAATGATAGGCATAGCATCAATTCAATCCTGCCTACTTATTTCTTTTAGAAATCATGATATTTTGTTAGCTGACAAAGTATAGAAACCAATGGCAAGTTCATATTCCTCACAGAGAAGAAGTATTTCAATTGCTGCTGTAGTACTCTCATGTAATTTGTCACAACAGAAATTTCAGTGCTTGCCCCTTGGCATGATATTATCTAGCTGTGTAGCCTAAGGTGGTGGTGAGACATAATTTGTAGCAGATTATTGTTAATATAATAGCAAAGAGCAATTTTCCTAACACTCTACAAAGTTACAGGTTCAAAAGCAAATTAATCCCTTCTATCTATAGAATTTATTCAATTGAAATGTTATTTTTGACATTTCAGAAAAGTCACTTGACCATAAGCATTGTTAAAATGTGGTAAATATAGTTTGCAGCAATAGTAAATGTAATGTGTTCAAACAGGTATAAAATTACTTCCTCAAATTCAGCATATAAATATGAATAGTTCAAACAGTAATATTGATCATCATCAAAATCACTACCATATTTATTGAAGTCTCTAGAAGCACCTTTAGAACTAGCACCAAATAGATATATACCACGCATGATTATACAGAAGCTTTAAGGATTTTTAAGATCACTCTAATTTTCATTGATGGTTCACAAAATATGCATAAAATTCTCTTTGGAAAAACGTTTTTTATAAGCAACTTTTACATAACATTGCTGTAGGCTTAAATAAGCTATATGTACCAAATAAAATTTTATCTGTACAAAAGTAATAAATATACCCATGTATTCTATCAATCCCCACTTGAAAGCCCCCTTTTCCATGTGCCATTAGTAATTACTGACGTCTATGGGTATTACCTCTATGGGTATTGAGATGAGAGCTTCATCAGGATACACTATTTATATATAACTGACCACCTAAGAAGCCATTTTCTTTCCCAAACTTCTTTTCAATAGGGTAAGCCACCTAGATGCTTAGGGTTTTCTGCAGACATGATACAAGAGTGCTTGTCCAGAACACCTACAAATGACAAACCTTGGAAATGTTTATGTAGTACTAGTTTCGTAGAAATGTAGGATTTTTGTTGAATACTGGTTAGTTTTGAGTGGGGTGAAAATGGCTAGAAAGTAGAAGTTAGGATTTCTATATTTGAATATGCAAACTGCCATAGAATCTCATACTCTGCTCCAGAAAATTAAATATTATACAAATTTAATCTATTAAAGTTGCAAATAAATGATGAGAAAAGAAGGTAGTTTTTACACTTATTTTACTTTTTCTTTTCTTGTTGTGATTATAATATAAATACAATATTTTTCCTTCCTTTTCCTCCATCCACACCCTCTTTGCTCTCTTTCAAATTCATAGCTCCTTTTTTCATTGATTGTTGTTACATGTATATATGTGTATGTATTTCTAAATATCATCTCAGTTGTATAATGTTATTTGTAAATATTTTTTTCAGGGATAATAATTTGTTTATTTATTTTCTTGGTATACATTTTTGGATATATATATATATATATATATATACATACACACACACATATATATATGTATATATATATATATATATCTTTACCACAGATAAACCTGGTGACTTTGAGAGCTAGAAGATACCCTGAAAGTGGAGATAAAGATGACTGTGAATTCTCCTGGAGATGCTTGGAGTCACATTCAGATCCTCCACAGGAAAAACAAAAGTTTATAATTTCAGCAACATCTTTCACACCCCTTAAGTTAGATTTCATTAAAATTAAAAATGTCTACTCTCTAAGGAGATAGGCAATAGACAGTGAAAGAAACACTGAATAACCAATTTATCCAGTAAAAAATATGTGCTAAAAGTATACAAAGGATAATTAAAACTTAAGAGCCCTGAAATATGATCCAATAATCCTAGCCCTAAATTTGGAAGCACTTGTATAAACATTAAATATTCTGTTAATTTTGTACATAATAAAAGGAAACCAAAATGACCCTCAATATTAAATGCATAAATAAACTGTCATATCTTAATACTATTATTATTTAACACTATAAAGAAATGATTTATCAAGCCAAACAAACACATGGAGAAACCTAAATAGACTTAGCTCAGGAATGGAAGCATTTCTCAAAAGTCTACGATACTGTACAACTTCAACTATATAGCATTATAGGGAGAGCTAAACAATTAAGAGATTAAAAGTGGTTCCTAGAGGTTTAGGTCATGGGACAGCAGGGATAATAGGTGAAATGCATGATATTTTTATGGTAACAGACACATTCTGCACAATTATGATATGCCTATGACATGGTGTATATACCAAAATCTATAACACATTATAGTTCAAAGAGTAAAATTAGCACATGAAAATATCAAGTGTATTCAATAATTTGAAAGAATGTAAGGATAGAATATTGACTTCAGGAAAAATTTCAATGTATTATAAGTATTTGAAAGAACTTCAATCAAGTGGTTGTTTGAACCAATTTCACTGAAGTCATTGTAAAAGGAGCTGTTTCTCAAAATAACTTTGAAATGGTGCAAAAAATAGACTGAGAAACTTCACTGCACTTTTGTTGGTTTAGTGCTTTCTACAGGGATAAAGTTAAAAATTCTAATACTGCTACATAATACATAGGTTTGAATTATTTACTCGGTTGATGACAGATGGTATGAACCAAGTTTTTCACTGTTGGAGTAGGAATTTACATATCAATCATAGTAGGAAGTAAAAATGTTCTATGTGATTATAGGTTAGTGCTGAAAACATCAGTATGAGCTCATGTTTGACTTAGAGTGCATACAGATGGTTAGAAATATAAACATTTATGAAATTTATGCTAGTATGCAGATTAATAAGCATATATTTGTTCTGCTCTGTTATCTGAAGGATCCTAGAAAAAAAGAATAAATGTAAAAATGACCAAGTATTCCTAACATTCTGTTGTCATATTCAAATCCCATTTTAAAAGTAATGAAGCAAAGGCTACTACAGAAATAACTTGTTTTAGGATTGATACATGATAATTCATCCTCTAGGCTTCACTTTAAAAGTATGGACTTGAATGTTCATGCTCTCATCATCAGCTCAACCACCAGAGAATTAGTAATAGAACTAAGCTGTAGAACCTAAGTATATCTAAGAAGTATGCACATACTATGAGGCTAGCATTACCCTAAAGCCAAAACTATACAAAAATGCAAATAAACATTTGTAACTAAAGGGCAATACATGTAAATATAAGACAATTACTTGTTGAATTTTGATTTTGTATTTTGAAAAAATTGATGTATTAAATAGTTATTGCTTCGTACACACCTTTTTAGAGTCTTTAGAGCTTTCTATTATATGATCATGTAATCTGTAAAGAGTTATAATGTATGTTTTCCTCTATGCTGGTTAAAATTCTCAGGGCTTCCAATGCTATGTTGAAAAAAATGTTGTACATGAAGACAGCCAAATGTTCCTCTAAGTCAAAGAGAAGGAACTTTCAGCTTTTCCCTAAACAGTAAAATAATGTGGGATTCCCCTCTATATGCTGTGATTGCTATTAATGAATAAAGAAACTGCTTTGTACCTATAGCAGGGGAGAACTTAGTTAGGCATGGAAAACTAAACTGAATTGGGAGAAAAAAAAATGTGGACTCAGGGAGAAGCCATGGAGCCACCATGCTAAAAGGCATGGAGACAGAAGTGCTGAAAATTTGTTGGTACACCACAACCTTATAGTGATGCACAGATTAACGGAGATGTGTTAAATTTGGATGTAAGAGTAAGCAAATAAGAAGCTAAGGCTAATGGGCCAAGCAATGATTAAATAATATGGTTTCTGTGTGATTATTTCCAGGGTCTGTGTGGCCGGGAAACCAAAAAGTGGCCTAGCAACCTTCCTTCAATGGTAAAAACAGTTAGGTCATTATATATGTGTATGTGTGTGTGTGTATATGTGTATATATACATATATATGTGTGTATATATAGTGTCTATATAGAGGTGTAAAAATCCTCAATAAAATATTTCATATTAAACAAAACAGCATATTAAAAAGAATTTTATAGCAATCAAATGGTACAAAATTATTGAACATATACAAATCAATAAATCTGATACATTTGGGATGCAGAGGTAGTATTATAAGTTTAATGCCATCTCAGGTTGCATGGAAACCATGACTCAATAAATCAAAATGCATAAATTATGTATAGGAGAATAATACATTAAAGTAGCACTTAACAAATTATTCATAGAAGAAACATTCCTCAAGCAATAAATATTATATGTAAAAAGTGCTTTACATTGTTCATACTTACAATAACTACTAATTAAACTAATCAAATATGCTCTTTGGTAATTTAGAATTAGACTACAGAGAGAATATTTCTGTTTATCATATATGTCTTAAAAGATAAGATGAACAAATAAATAACCAGGAAATGACTGCACAGCCTTAGAAGTAGTCCAAGATAGGAAAAATGAGACAGAGAAGTTCAGTAGTATATCACACAGTGGCATCCAAGTTACCAAAGAGCGTTTCTTGAGACATAATATATTAATTTCTGTTATATTTCTTCATCTTTTTAAGGGATATTTCAACTTAAGTTGAACAAAATCAAACAACAACAATAAATAACCAAACACTAATGATGTGTATGATAACTGGTTATATCAGAAATAGTATATATTCAGTGTAGGCATTCACCATGTGTTGTGTAATTTTAACCAGTAATGTTCAGAAATAGAATGATAGAAAAAGGCATATAATAAATGAGAAGTTTAGAATTTATTTATTCAACAAAAACCAATTTAAATTCCAGTAGTGGTCTATTTTAAGAAAATTTATATCAGGTTTGTATGGGAAGTAATGAAAAATATAATAAGAAACTGAAAAGTATTTTTTGAAGAACTAGTTTTAATCTAGTATAAAGGAGTTGGGGAGAAAAGAAGGTAGAAAAATGAGTGTGAATTTTTTTCAATATTAAATATTGTATATATTATATGGTTGTTAGCTTGTTGTTCTTGTGAGGTTCCTAACAGAGGTATTCGGGGTGTTTCTGGCTCTTTTGCCTGCTCTTGGGACCTCTTTTTCTCTTACTGAGTTGCCTCATCCAGCCATGATATAAGGGGAAGAACCTTGTCTTATTGCAACTTGATATGCCATGTTCAGTTGATATCCCTGGAAGGCCTGCTCTTTTCTTAAAGGAAATGGAGAAGGAATTCATCTGGTGGAAAGAGGATGGGAAAACTGGAAGCAGTTGAGGGAGGTGAAACTGTATCTAATATCTATATATTATGAAAGAATAAGGAGATTCCAGTTAATACAGAGTTCCATAGTGAATCAGTGTCCTTGAAGAGTGAAACTACAGTTAATTGGAAAAGGCGAGTAGACAAATTACTCCAGAAAAGGTTGAATAAATAAACATAAACCTTTATAATACCATTAGATTGGGGGGTGTGGTCAGCACAAATTTCCTGAATTGCAATGTTTATTGTAATTTAGTTTCTAAATATTTTTCATGTATAATTTGTGAAGTACAGATTCATAAATCAAATACATATATAAATAATCAGTTTAATGTAATAAATATTTTATTCTCTTCTAAGATTTTTAGAAAAAGAATTGTTGACTTTAACAGCTGTATATGTTTGTTTGACATATTATGATATATCAATACGTGTACAAATGAATATTGATCAATTAGAGGTAATTCATGCTTCTATTGCATCATTACTCTTATATGGCAGCTTCAAGTTTCTATTTTGTTTATTTATCAAACAACATAGATTAAACATTTTCATGGTGTTTTCTCAAATGCATCCAATTTGGTAATCAAGGTCACTGACTGTCTTTCATGCAATGATCCTGTGTAAAGCAACAAATTAAATTGGCTACAGTTATTATCCAATTCTCCCATGAGTTTATTTGCATGGAAGAACCCTAATCAATTTCATTAAAATTGATTGATACCACATGATTACAACATAAACTGGAATCATATATTATTAATTTTTCTTAATCTCCTTCACTATGTAACATATTATTCAGCCCATGCAACATTAGACATCTTACGAATAACCTGTAAAATGAACAAATTCCTTGTTTCTTTAAAATAAAAGAATACAGGTTTTGGATAAGTTTACCTATAGTTTGCTGAATCATCAAATTTAGTTTCTGTTAGTGTAATATACTATACAATAATACACGATTTCATGTTGAAATTTCTGCTTTAGTCTATTCTTTTACTTCTAATTCTCACAATTATTACTGGTAGAGAATATTCTGTGAGAGTTCTAATTAACATTTTTGCCTAAAATTATTTTGGTTTTGCCATTTGTTACATCAAATATTACAAAAGCAGCCACAAGCAAATATTTCAGAAAAATATTATTTTTCTTTTATTATAAAAATCATATAATTTATTTCACAAAAATACTTTTAACATTTGATTTTTAAAACATTTGTGTTTTTAAAAGAAGTGGGCAATTGGTTAAATTACTCTTAGATTTTTTTATTATCTATGGAGCCAAATTTACTGATTAAAAAATGGCTGCGATTTGATTGGTGGGATTTGTTGAGTACATAAAGGATGTTGTATTGATGTAGCTTTTGTTAAAATTTATAGATGTGATAAATGTTCAGAAATCTTAAAAATTTTATTATACAATGAGTATAATACAACATTGTAATAAGATACATTTTGGTACAACCAAATATGACAAATGTCTTTTAGAAAATTCAAACTATTATGATGATCTTTGTATTGATCCCTATGAATGTCATAGGCATTATCAAAAATAAGTAATATTTAGTCTATATGTAATATTCCTCCTACATCCTGGAAATTTTCCAGACGTAATATTTTTAGCAGACATGTAGTTAATCATCAAGGACCTTGATTATTAAATTATTATTTCAAAAAACACTTCTTCAGTGTCTACTCTACCAGTCAGTAAGTATGATTAATGCAGAATAGAAATGGACAAGTAGGTGTAGAAACATTTGGCTCAGGAGAAAGAATTGTTGAATGTCACTGCTGCAACCATGTCATGTATTCTTTCACTTTATTTTCTTCTTGGACTTCTGCAGGAGGTTTTCATGGCAACAAACAAGAAATAATTGTCATGATGGCAATATACTAATAAACCTGCAGTTCCTCAGCATGTAAGTTAACTTAAAGTTCACTGGCTTTGTATATGTTCCCAATCTCTGGTGAAGTTACATTGCTTTGGCTGCTTCAGGTATACAACACTTCATAAAATTCTCAGTGTCATCCCAAGCATCGGAATTGCTGTGACTGCCAAATTCAAAGATGATTCTAAACAGAAAAAATGCCCTTTCTGTGTACTGCTCTGAAAAGGTCACAGACATATCTACTTTTTCATTTCCATTAATACAATCTTCACACTTTTTTCTAAATATTATAATGGTAGGAAAGAGAACAGCTCCAAATAGCCTACGAAGGTGGCTAATTCCAATTAAACATGCAGTTAAGCTTTTAGTTTCCTGTAAAATTCCTTTTTATATTTCCGTGTTTTTGTAGCTCATAACACAGATGACTGTCCTAAAGGGCACTGGCTTGTTGTTGTAAATACAATTGTGATAACAATTTATTATTTAAGTGCCTCATTTTGTAGCAAATTGAGAATAGAGGTACTAAAGTGTTATTAATCATAATCCTATCTTTCTTGGCATCTTAATTTTTATTCCTATTCTTCATTTCATTTATATATACTGAGACCTTTGATATAAATGCTGGCATTTCATTAGGACTGATAACATAAGAATTGAATAGAGAAATGAAAAAAAAAACTAAACTAGAAAGGGACACAGAAATGTGTTTTACAATATATAATATTCAAAAAGTCTTTATTACCTGTCACAGAAAATACAAGTTTAATATTCCTCCATATCACACTGGCCAATTTTACTAATTAATTCAATAACATAAACAATAGCAAAAAGAAACCAAGACAGAAATGGTTAATGAAACAAGTCCAGTAAAACAGATTGTCAATAAGAAAAGTGCTTTACTTTTAATAGAGCTGCTGTTTCACCTCGAAGTGTGTTTGTGAGGTTCTGTAGTCCACAGAATATAAACACACACACACACACACACACACACACACAGCTATCTCTTGTACCCACAAGTTATAATGTTCTTGAAATGCTGACAGTTCAGAAGTGTGTATAATTAATAAACAGTTATACATAGTAATAATTTTCATATATAATTACATGTAAAACATCATGAATACCTATAAATATTGTTTTAAAAATGTTTTTACAAGCAATCCAGGCTCTATCTCTTTAAGGTCATAAACATGAAAAGACTCTGTCATGAGAAGAGTTAAAAATGCATGATGTAATTTTTCTAAAATTGTGCAATGAATTCATCATGTCAAAAGCGTACATGTGGGGGACTCATCCTTAGGGACTTCTGAACTGCTACCATAAACAACTTACCTTATGTGTCCAGACTCTTTATTTAGAATATACTGCTAAGCAGCTTCAAAGGGCTTAGAAACATATGCTTTCTCAAGCTTGGGGCGTTCAAAATCTTCAGAATAGATAACTATATTCTCCCATTTCCAGGTAGTAAAGTGTACTACATGTAGACCATGGGCCTTCACCAGGATCCCATCTTAATTACTGAAGAAACTGGGTTATGCTTTTAATCCCTCAAGAAAACTTCCTCTGTAAAGCAGCATAGAGTAAATATTTTAAGTTTTGGGGGCTCTGGGATATTTAGTCAACATGTCTGCTGTTAGTGCTGATACAAGCACAGACAATAGGCAAATGAGAGTGTGGGATATGTTCCTATGAAATTTTATTTACAAAAAACCCCACTCAACTAAGCAAATTATTTGGTTCATTATAGCTGTAGCTTAAAGGATTTTAATATATGCTATACAAAGTTAATGTTCTTAATAGTGTATAATATTTGTAGTTCTCTTTATTTCTACATGGTTTATAATTACCATGCCTCTATGGTTTTCTTTCATTTATGCACAACTTTCTATGCTTTATTGAGAAGGCTGACTTTCCATTAAGGGGATAGGCATCTCACCCTGACAGCAGAGTACCTTACAATTAGAAGCACCCTGCTTTTTAGATAACTTAGGATGTCTGGCTTTCTGATTGTCCTTAATGCAGAGTATAAAAGAGGTAAGCAAGCAAGCTAAGCCTAGTGAAGAAGGTTGCTAAACACATCTCAGGCTGAGTCAGGGAACTGTTTAAGATGTGCTTAGGCTGCAAACCAATCTCAAATAAGGCCTGTAGCAATTCAAAGAGAACTTGTCTCGAAATAAAAGCCTCAAATACAAAAAGCACAATAAAAAAGATAATCTATTTCACGGGTAGATGCTGGCCCAACAACATACTAGGTTCAATCTTCAACCCTATAAAAATAATAAACAGCAGTAATACAAGGGCAGGATTAAGAGTAAGGCTATATGTGTCCTACTTGTATTAGGCTAAAAAAGGATTTATTGTTTTCTTCAGGGCCAGAATGATGATGGTTAGTTTGTACTTACCTATATACTGGTTACCTTGTTGTGTTATATTCTGACCAATGTTATCCTTATTAAACCTGTTACACCAATCTTACTTTTTGACTCCAGCTATATATAAAAGAATCTGGACAAGTGTCCTACTTAAACATGAATCTTAATATGGTCCTTCTCTCACAACTTAATTAAGATAGGCTTTTGTAACTAGACTCAAGATCACCTTTTCTCAGAGCAAAACTACAATGAAATCCCTCCTGGGAGAGGGAAAGTTTGACAGGGAAAGACAATGAAGACTCTAAAGCACCACCTAAGGTGGCCTTATAAAACTGTTTGGTACTTCAGGCAGTGAGTGCTCAGCATGAGAGCTCTGAATGCCTGGAGCCAGAAAGTACGTCAACAGATAATTTTTCTTTACTAAATTGCCTGCAGTGGGTTTTGTAGAGATGTTTTGAATATGAGAAATAAGGAAAGAGGTAGGATGTATGGCTTGAATATAAAAACAGACAATAAAGATTATTTAGTCTTTAGCCTAGTTCAAGAATATCAGTTGAATGTTAGGAGTACAAATGTAAATACTTCTATAAAAATACTACTATATATCAAGCCCTATTTAAGGTGTAAAAGAAAAAAAACATATTATCTTTCTGTATATAATCTTACTCTTTACTTTTTGTTTCTCCCAACAAAATATTAAAGCACAAGGTGATAAGTGTTTCAATATATACATTCATACAGTATGTTACATGACCAATTGTGGGGGTAGCTAACTCTCATTTACAGTTAAGTAATGCTTCCTAAAATATGTTACCTATAACACAACTCCATAAAATAAGAGTTTTCTCACTGAATCAATACAGTTGACAAAATCCAAAGTAGACGAAAGCATGATGCACTCATAGAGTTGAAAGAAGTTCAGTTTTGCTGAAAGAGCAGCGAGATGAGACATGAGCTGAGCAGTCCATGACTATCAGCAGTTGCGGGGGAGTATTAACTTTGATTTACAAGCAAAACTGAGAATTGGTCCCATCCCAGAAACATCAAGAAATCCTGTCTACAAGTGGAAGCAATAAGCTGGTCTAATTTGGTCACAAATGTCAAAGTGATTTAATTTTCACCCTTATGCTCCCAAGGCCTGAGGACATTCGGTTTACATAAGATTGATTTCCAGCTAGGGCAACAGGACATTTGTGGGTCACAAAAAGTCCCTCAGTGCCCTTTGAATTTGGTAGTTATATTATAGTTAATCAGTGATAATGGAGGGTACCAGCAATATTTGATTACCAGATTTTTGGGTTTGAGTTAGATTTTACAAGGACAGTAAATCTCAGGATTTTTATGAAGAATTTCCATTGATATATGACATCATGCCTAACGAATTCTTTTTGTACCTCGAGATCAGTAGTTTATACTAACTTCCTATTCTCCTCTGTCATATGCACGTTTGCAATAAACAATTGCCATCAATAATTCCAGATGTTCTAATTATAGAATTTGAAGTTTGAATTGCAGTTTCAAAAATAAAGTGTTCTTAGTACTAAAACTTGATTGACTATCACTCAATTGTCAATAATCATCTGTGCTTCAGAATCACTACGATTCATATATGATATAAAGTGTTATTTCCTGGTCTTTTCGCTTAGTTTTACTATGTATGTGTAGTCACTATAATGTGAATTGTTCATTGTTTCTAAAATTCCATAATCTAGTTGCTTTGAGAAATGTGTAGTTGTAGTTTTTCACCTTTCTTTTGATTTCTCCTTTTCTGATGTGTTAGTTATTGCTTAATCTTATTTTATTTTATTTTAGGCCTTTAGAAGCCTTTTTAAAAATGAGAAACAGAAAAAGGGTGTATCTGATAGAAGGGAAGGTGGAGAGTAACATAGGGTAATAGAGGAAAGGGAAACTGTAATTATGATATAAGGGAGAAAATGCTATTTTCAATAAATAAAAATAATTTATGGCATTTTTATTGTCTTATAGATTCTTATAGAAAGGTTTATAGCCTTCAATGTGCCAATATGAATTCTAGATCTACAATAGACTTTGAAGTATGGCTCAGTGATAGAGTAATGTTTAGTACCTCTGAGGCCCTGGTTTTCAAGTCCTGTATAACATGGGACAAAAAGAGGCATCATCTGTTCTACACGTAATATAGAAACATCTATTAATGTTAAGAATTATATTGGCTGCTTATTGTTTCATCCACATGTCTAACCCATTGTGCAGCACCTTTTAAGAATGTTAAAGATTAATAAAATGGGGGGCTGGAGAGATGGATCAGAGGTTAAGAACATTGCCTGCTCTTCCAAATGTCCTGAGTTCAATTCCCAGCAACCACATAATGGCTCACAACCATCTGTAATGGGATCTAGCGCCCTCTTCTGGCCTGCAGGCATAGAGACAGGCAGAACACTGTATATATAATAAATATTTTAAAAAGAGTAATAAAATGAATAAGAGGCATTTCAGGGACTCTTGATCCATAGAAAACCTTTTATAAAACTCTTCTCAAATGCATCAATGAAATCGTTCTATCAAATGTCAGCCAGCTAATTATATCATGTTGCAGTTTATATCCCATCTGCAAAAGTATCAGCATTTTGGTTAAATATAAATTGATAGCCATACTCTGATACCAGAAAATATGAAAATTTTAGGCATTGACTATAGAAAACTCAAGAATTAGTGGGACAAAGCCCCAATAACACCACTTCTGCTAAGCACCAACTCTGAGTTATTTACCCTCTATTTAAACCAATATTCAGGTCTGTGTACATAAACTTTAGTTCAAAAATATTATATAAGGATAAAAGAAAATTTATTTGACATAATTTTCTTGGAACTTATAGGAAATAAGTTTATTGCATTTTTTTCACATTTGAGTTGTTTCCCAAATGATAAACAAATAAACATGATCTCCTGGGAATGAAGATGCTTGATAAATAAATTAGATATGCATCAACTATGGCAGATGCTCAGTTCAGAAACCTTTTGTCACTTTTTATTGGGAGCATCATCTTGCTATGTACAGTATGCTAATATGTCCTCATATAATTAGAGGAATCACTTCCACTTATTGATGTGAACAGACAACAACTGCTAATCCCAAAGCCCGTTTGTTTAGAACATGAAGTGAAAAACCATAATTAAACCCCATACCCAATTTATAATCATCTATGCACAGGGCATACCTAAATACTCTTGCTCTGTGCATACAAGATATTTCAACACATAAGTTTTTGTGATTATTCAGTTCAGAAATTAGGCTACCAAGTGGGAATGTGTAGGGGAATGTGTTTGTACCCTATTCTTTAGTGTGCACTAGGGAAAGTAGTTAAATTGCATAACACTTATTCTTTCCTTCCTTCCACTGTCATTAACGAGCAGACTTTAATAGCGTATGATGTTGTTTACATATTCCTTCTAGGGAAGTTAATGAATTCAGTTTTATTCTTTTGTTGTTTTCCTATATGTGTGTTAAAGAATTCAAGTCTTTGTGTTTGTTTGCTTTCTTGTGTCACTTACACAAGCTAAGAGCAAACAAAGTAACTGCAGTTGCTTTGTTTACAGAGAAAATGAGTTTGACATTTGTACTGACCTTGGTTCATTATAGCTGAATATTCTATCAAAAATTCCCTTGTCTTGGAAGAATACATGAACTTCATAGTAATTGCTAACTGTGATAGTGTTCTACCTCAAGAGATTTAAACCATTAAGCACTAACTATCATAGATGATCTTAGTTAAGTGGTTAATATTGACTTGATTGATTAACTTGCCTTTTTGCCATAAGAGGGGTTAGACAAATCACATCATCTTGTAGTGATTGCAAGGACTTAGCTTAGGTGTGAAGGTATATGCTCATGTAAATCTGAAACATAAAAATTACAGAGCCAGTTAGGTCTAGAGAAGACCACCAGGCTACTGAATAAAAACTGCTTTCCCATTCCCACTGGTGGGCTAACTAAAGGTAAATAGACTATGATAGAAAAATACACTTGTGTACTTATGAATGATAAGTTGTTATCTATAATTGTTTTTAATGTTTTTAACAAGCAATGGCTGACTTCCATCAGCCACAGATTATGTTAAGCAGGATTCAAAAAGCCTCCTTACAAATAATATCACCATAAAACTAGGAAACTTCAATACCATAATTTCAACAATGAGTAGACTGTAAATACAGAAAATCTAAGAGGAAATAGTGGACTTAAACAACAATACAGACTAAGTATATACCTACCAGAAATAAACAAGAAGTTCCCCTGAATAGAACAATTCACATACGTTCTTTTCAACAGTCTCTAGAATAACAGTCTCTAGAATAGATTGCACATATATGTTACAAGATACATCTTAACAAATTTGAGAGAATTGGTATCATCTTTTCTAATCTAAATAGTATGGAGCAAGAAATCAATAACAGGAGGAAAATTGAAGAAAATGTCACAAATATGTGGGAAAATAACATATACTTGGACAGTCAATAAAGGAATTAAAATTACAAAGAATAGTTTAATAAAAATACAATTGTAAACATACCAAAGGACTTGGGTAAAGCAAAATTGGCTCTAAGAGAAGTTAATAACGAAAACATTGCATTAAGAAGAAGACAAAGCTGCTAGATAAAAGCAAAAAGAAAATGCTTCTTGAAACTGGAATAGGAAGTCATGTTGAACAAAACCCAAAAAGCATAGGGAATATCTGGAAAAATAAACAAATTGGATTTCATTAAATTAAAATCATTCTAGATAACAAAGGAAACAGTGATGGCATGTATAGACAACTTATCTAATTAGAAAAAATATTTGCAAACAGTGAATCTGATAATAGGTTAATGTCCAAAATAAATCAATAAATTAATGCTCTCTCTCTCTCTCTCTCTCTCTCTCTCTCTCTCTCTCTCTCTCTCTCTCTTCATGTCTCTCTTTCTCTCTCTCAAACACACACACACACACA
>JAQHUG010000506.1:517936-539750 GCA_028555095.1 Dicrostonyx torquatus | reverse complement strand
TGGTCCACAGAGCAGATCCCACAGAGGAAAGGGCGAACTTGGGGGTGGGGGGCAGGGATGTGTGGAATTGAGGGGCTCCCGCAGTGAGGGTTGCTGTTGCCTGCACTGTGTCCTGGTTACCCTCCCTCCGTCAGAGCTCCCACTCACTCACCCGTCTGTCATGTGGTTATTAATAGTCACTCTTTTGGAGTTTGTTGTTGTTGTTGTTGTTGAGACAGGGTTTCTCTGTAGCTTTTGGAGCCTGTCCTGGAACTAGTTCTTATAAAACAGGCTGGCCTCAAACTCACAAAGATCTACCTGCCTCTGTCTCCTGAGTGCTGGGATTTAATAGTCACCCTTATGCATGTCTACAATGAAAAAGGGAAAATGAAAAAATACAAAATATACGGTGTGGAGAAGGAAAAGTAACTAGTAAGCTAAATGTTTCAGTCAAGTATTGGGCTGAAGGAGACACTACAATTTCTAAGAAAATAAGTAGCATTGAGAAGAAGTTAAATCTGCATTAGAATAAAAGGAAATCCACCCTCACTGAAAGACATAACCCAGATAAGCTACAAATCATAAAAAGAAAATGGAAATAACTAGGTAATTTTTTTACAGCTAGAAAGCAACCACAAGCAAATGGTGCTACATATGTGACTGATCCCAAATTGGTTGCCAACTTGGCAAATTTATGGCTATCAAGCTGATTGTAGAGTCGTGGAGGATGCAAGAGAAGAGGAGTCATGGAATCATTTTTCCATGATCTAAGAGAGATGATGAAGCAAGGAAGATCTCAGCGAAGTCCCTGTATGGAGGCTATTATTGGCCCTTGCATGAAGCTGTGAAAGTGAAGTCTGAGTTGGATACACCAAGATATTGCAAATGCTAGAGTCGTTAGTTATACGTCAATAAGAGTTGCTTAAAGGGCTTAGAGCAAGCCCAATTGAGAGTTTTGTTGCACGCAGTAAAGATGAAGAGGTGGAGCTGTCTAAACCATATTACATGAGACAGAGAGGTATAGAATTTGAAGTTTTCATTGCTGGGTTTTGGTCTTACATTGGTCCATTAGTAGTGCCAAGAATTTGTGGCCGTATAGGTTAGAAGCACTAGTGGAAAACTTTATATTATCATTCTTCTAAATGGAGATAGTTTTAAACTGACTCCTACCCTATTTATGTAGCCATAGATTAATGCGTGCTTTTACTCTCTCTTTGAAGTAGGTAGTGGGTCACACACATGCATAGATTGCCAAGATGCATAAATCAGATACTGTGGAATGCTCAGTCCTAAATGGGACATTTGTATCCCACAGCATCCTCCCATTACTTCAACTCTTTAGATGTGTTTCAAAACTTTAAATGTTTTCTTGTCATGTTGAATATCCATAAAGGTCAGGAAACCAGTAAGAGCTCATGGGAAGAGGTGGGGCTTTAAAGAGGGAGAAAGATAGAAGATAATGGGGTTGGTCTTTCTCTCTTTTTATGCTTCAATGTAATAAAGAAACACATGTTTGATTGCAACATGTGTTGTGATAATATGTTGTGTTATCATAATAACAAAATCCATAGGTATGTGACTTTCCAAATCTAATATGAATGACTTGTTTGTGATATAAGTTCAGGTCTAAATGTCCAAATATGTCTTTTGCTTTACTCCATTTGAAATGCCACATAACATAGTACCTTTAAATGATTAATTTATAAACAGAAAACTATTTTTGACTACATTGGAATATGGGAAGTCATATATCTTACCTTTTGTGTCTTGTGAGACTCTATTCCTCATATACAACAACACCTTCTCTATCCTCAATGGAGGATCCTTCAAGTATCTTATCTAAGGATACCATTTCCACTCATTAAACTCTAACTAAATACCCTTAATTGTATTATATTTTATAGCATATTTCACTACTGGAATGGGTGCAGGACAATATTGAGGTCATAACTCTACTTGAATAATAGCCTTTTTCATTTTTTCCTTTTCTACGTTTCTAACTTTCATCAAACGTGATTCATCAAAATTAACTAGCATAATCTTAATAAAATAGTCTTTATTCTGGAGCTCAGTTGATCCCATGTCCTTCAATATATCCTGATCTACATTAATTCTAACCATTCTGTATCCTCATTTTATCAATTTCACCAGAGTTTTTTAAAATAAAAAAAATACTTAAGCAGAGGAGAATCTTTATTGGAATTTTCCCCATTATTTCAATCTCACTTACAAGGATTAATGAGCAGGAGATGGAAGCTTTTGTTCTAAGAATAGAATGAATCTTAGAGCCTTTATAACAACTATTTGTTGATTTAGTAGAAATTGTGTTTCACTATCAGGGTCATTCATCAGCATGAGGCACAAGCAGCAATGTGCACAGGAAAATCAATTTTCTGGAAGACTCAAAGCTTACCAGAAGTCTTATGCTCTGAAGGTAAGAGATTCAGTTTGGTTGCTGACAAGTAAAAATGGAGAAAAAAAATGAGAATTTTCAACCAAGGCACACATCATCATTTCACTATGTCAAGCTTTATCAGTCAAAGCAGCTTAATAGAATTTCATGGATTTATTAACCTTTTTATAGGGGGAATAAATCAGTTGTATTATAGAAAATGTGAAACACCTTGTGCTTCAAATGAACTTTATATGTGTGAACCATCCTCCTCCTCATCAGAATTATTCAGCATTTTAGCCAATTATGCAGTGTGAAAGCACAATATTTTATTAATCTCAAGATAACAACATGGAAGCATACCACCAAAATATTCATTCATTAGCTTTTTGTATCTATTATATACTCAACAGTTTTATCTTTCACATTTACAATTATAGATAGTGTGTATTATATTTGAGTATTTCAACAACTTACTACCCTTACCATGATGGACTCTTTTTCCATGAATTTTATAATTTTCTTTTATTTTTGAAATCAAAATAAAATTACGTCATTTCTCCTTCCATTTGCTCTTTCCAGTGCCTCCCAAGTGCTTTCTTGCACAGGTAAAAAATAAATAAACATCAAGTGGAGCTCTATAGAGCTGACATGAGCAGTCAAGATCAGTGACTACCATGAAAAATCTCATACAGGCTCTTATTAAATAATGAGTCCCTTGAGAAGACAGCTGGAGGAATAAGATTGATTTATTTTTATTGGGACACTTGTATTGAAAATGAAAATAACAGTATTTAGGAATTGCTCATTCTACACTCTTACTTGGAACTGATACTATACTATCTTACTTGGATATTGACCATGTAATATTTACTATCTAGAAGTATTGGAAAAAACTTAGCTTGAAATGCATAATTAGACTACAGAGTATTTTGCATTGACAAACAATATCCTGAATAATAAATCACTCTCTTGTGGCAATTTGTTTTCTAACTTTAAAGACAAAAAAACTGAACCTCAAAATTATAAGAACTCCACACATGGCAAACCATGTGTTATGTTGAGGGGAGAGACTATGTGCTGAGTCCTAATGACATCAACCTGGAGTGTTTTCCTAATATTACTGGTGGTTTCTCTGGATAACTGAAAGGAAGATCAAGTGCCAAATATTAGTATTAACATTTAAAGTTTTTTGAAATTCCTTATCTGTTCTAAATGTAGAGAGGACAGATGTTACAATTTCTAACTGCAGTATAATTATTTATGAAACCATGTTTGTGTATGTCATTTAGAAAGCACTACCTTCTAAAGTTGAATTCAATTCTGAGAACTACACTTTTACTAGAGAAACTGCTTTGAACTCATCCTAGTTTTAATGTAATCAATGTGCTTAAACAATAGTTATTGCTCTTGTTCTCTGAGATATTCAAGTTACTGGTTCTTCCCATTTCACTCTAAAATATAGCTATTTTCATCACTGTCAGTACCACAGAACAGAACAGGTAATAATTCCTGTTGCCATAATGGTCTGAATTCTTTGCTCTTTGAATATCTTTTTGAAATGTATTAGGTGGAGACTGAGAAAGCATCTCTGAAAATAAATTAAAAGGTCCATGAAATATGAAACTACTTCTATTTGCAGTACATATATGGTAGGCAGCAAAAGAGCTTGAGTTATAACCACAGAGAATTAAAAAAAATTAAAGTAACTTACAGCAAAGTTCTGTGCTTAGTCAGAAAAAAGATACCCTGAGACAGGAAGTGTTGGCTACAAAAGGGACAAATAAGAAAATGAATATGGATGCTAAATCTCACAAATCCTTTGGAACACTATATTCTCCAGCGAAGTAAGCATTTTTTATGAAAGTATGAAATGTTTGTGCTTCAAAATTTATTCAAAACAAATACTTATGATTACAAGCAGTAGTGTGTGCTTATTTTTGAAAAAGAATCTTCAGGGGACAATGGGTATTAAACTTAATTCTTTCAATATGAGTGTATTCTCAAAGGGATACCTTGATTCATTGAAAGAAATTGACATTTTATTTGGTTTAAATATGGGATGTGGCATGTATTTCCTCTTTATATCTTGAAAATGGGTAGAATGCCAACATAATGTATTAATGAAGTGATTGTTTATATTGTTTATTGTAGCATTCATTTTAAGAACACCAAAGATCTTAAAGGAAAGAACTTCTGAAAGTATCCTAATCAAGCAAACATAAGAAGGAATTTATTTTGTGTATGAAAATGACAAGAAGGTTTATGCTTTAGACATTAAAATATCATAAGCATCTGATTGTGTTCTCCAGAACTTTAGAATATTATTATCTACATTCCTGGATTCTATCCAATATATATTTCTCATCTGAGAAACACAGGAAATATGTGTTTCAGTTTCATATTAATCTATTCTCACCAACAGGTGAAACCATTTTCATAAAAAATGATTTCATCTTGTTATCATAATGAAGGCTCATAAGTCACTCTTAACAACTGTCATTGCTGAATTGCCAGGAAGCTGCTTAATGCACTAAATATAACAGAATTTTCAGCTTAATTCTAGTTCATTCTCTATTTGTTTACAAGCAATTAGCTGTCCACATCACATATACAGTTTCTCTAAAGAAACCAAAACATAGCTATCCATTTCAATTATTATCTTGATTATTAATAATGCTGGAGATCACATAGATGTTTATTTTTATATTTTGTGCACACTTTTATTAGTTCCTTGAGAATCTCAAAATATTTTTTATCTTAGTCACTACCTCTCCCCGAAGTCATTCCAGATCTGCCCCATTCTACCCAACTTTGAGTATATCTATCTATCTATCTATCTATCTATCTATCTATCTATCTATCTATCTATCTATCTATCTACCTATCTATCTATTCATATTTTATGAAGTCCATCGAGTTCATTTCGACCTTCACTTACACTATTGTATATATTACTTTCCACTGGAGCTTAATTGACCTACCAGGGACCACACCTTTAAGGAATACTGACAAAGGCCCAGAGAACATTAAGGAATTGAGGTAGGGCAGGAAGATTCTAAGAGCCAGAGGACTAGTAACTTTGATGTAAAACTGTGTCTCCTAGTTACATCAGAATCTATTCCTATAAAGTCATGAGCATGGCCATCTAAATATGAGCTAAAGAGGAAGCATGGTACTAAGAAACAAGACAGAAGAAAACAAAATGGACAGAGAAAGCATAGGCAAAAAGAAGCCCATGAGGCCTCAAGCCAACACAAAGAGGTTTAGGCAACTAATAAAATCTGAGGGCAGGAAAAGAAGTCCTCCCCAGGAAAAAGCATAAAAATTGGTTGTCCAGTATCAAACAGTCAGCCCTGAAAAGATACATATGTATAATATTATATGGACTGAACAGTTGATATCTAAGAATACATGTGTATGTACAAATGTATATATCCAGGTAATTACAACTGATGATCAAAGAGGCTACATATTTGAAGTTGAGCAAGAAGGGTATGTGGGAAAATTTGGAGGGAGAAAACGAAGAGAGAAATATGGTAATTGAATTATATTCTTAAAAATAAACAAAGAAGAAGAAATCTGACTCTCCATCCCCTAGCCTCTGTCAGTTACCAATAGCTATTATTTAGGGGTAGGATTTTAGTTTTGCTTCTGTTTCTATACTGAAAATTTGTCTGGAATTAGCTCGTGCATTTCTAGTGCACTGTGTTACAACTCCTGTGAGTTCATATATACTACTGCCCTGATGTATCTGGAAAATGCTATTTCCTTATAGGCATCCAGTCCCTATTCTACAATGACACATGAATATAAACAGGGAGTTATCAAATATGAGATAAAAATGGCTAAAAGCACATGTGTTTTAAAAGTTCAAAACCCTTAACCATCAGGCTAATGAAAATTAAAACAAATTTGATATTTCATCTTATTCCACTCAAAGTGGACAAGATAGAAATTTGTCCAAACTACAATAAATTCTAGCATGGGTGTGGTAAAATAGGACTGTTTTTAATTGTTGAGAGTACAAACTGAATTATTTACTATGGAGATCAGTGAAGATGTTCTTCAAAAATATAAAAATAGTTTTTCTGAATGGTCTAACTATACAACTCTCGGCCATAGCCCCATCTGCTCATCCATGTTCATGGATGCTGTATTCACAATAGGTATAGAATGGAAGTAGCCTTCTGTTCCATCAACTGATGAGTGGATGATGAAAAAAATGGCACATTTTGACAGTTAAATATTATTCATCTGCTAAGAAAAATGAAATTCACAGGAAAAGGATGAAGCTGAAAACAATCATTCTGAGTGAGCTAATTCAGACCCAGAAATACACATGGCATGTTTTCTGTCATTTGTGGCTGCTAGCATTGAGTTTTCAAGCATATGTGTTTCACTGGAATTACAAAGAGAGGTCAGGAAATTAGTAAATGGCTATGGAAAGTTGCTTTCAAGAGAGAACATAAGGAATACATTGGTCTAAAAGGATAAAGGGAGATGATCAAATAATACTTATTTATATTTATGTGCATGCATATATGTGTGTATGTATATGTTTGTACATTTATGAGTGCCCATAAAAAACCAAAAATCATTGTTGGAACCTGTTGTAGGTGGGGCCTCTTGTTTATTCCCAGCTGCTCAGCCCCAAAATAGTCATACGGAAACCATATTATTTGCAATTCTGTTTGGGCAATAGCTTAAGCACACTTCTGGCTAACTCATATCTTAAATTTACCCATCTCCATTAATATGTGTATTTCCATGAGGCTGTGACTTACCAGGTAAAGTTCTGGTGTCTGTCTCCAGCGGGGCTGCATGGCTTCTCACTGGCTCTGCCTGCTTTCTCCCAGAATTTCACTTAGTTTTCTTGTCTGCCTACTTCTGTTCTGCCCTGCACAAACCTAAGACAGTTTCTTTATTAACCAATGGTATTTATTCATAGCATATAGAGAGGAATACCACATTACCTCCCCTTTTTATTTAAATAAAAAGGAAGGTTTTAACTTTAACATAGTAAAATTCCATATAACAAGACAGGTATTAAGCAATAATTACAGTTACAATATTTATATCTACTTTATCTTTTATTATAACTAAGGAAAAGTATAACTATAACTATCTATTCTTCAACTCCATCAAAGACTCCAGAAGGATATACTATTGCCTATGTAAACAGGAAGTACATTGTAACCAACTTCCAAAACTCTTGAGTTGACAGAGACATCTCACTACCTGGACAGTCACCCACATAAGAACAGTTAGGCCATCCACTCTGCAGTCCACAGGCCCATAACATCCAGCAAACTTTTCCATAAAGCAGGAAATTTGAAGATATGTTCTGCCTTATAATGGCAAAGTCCGTCAGTTGCTCTTTTCTGTGTCCTGCAGAATGATAACGTCCCACAAACTTTTCCATGAAGCAGGAAATTTGAAGATATGTTCTGCCTTATAATGGCAAAGTCCGTCAGTTGCTCTTTTCTGTGTCCTGCAGAATGTCTTGCAGATTCTTTCATGTAGCAGGAACTCTGCAGGACCATCTCACCTTTAGGCAAGTTCATCAGACATTTCTCTGTGGGTCCTGGAAGTCCAGCTCATACAGCATAGCATCAAGCAGTCCAGACAAGAGCAGTTTCTTACCCAAATGTCTAACCAACATCATAAGGAGCCTCTTCATTGCCCATCATTCTCTTGAAGCAGCTTGGTGTGCAAGATGTGTCTCATTGTCATGAAAAGTCCTAAGTTCTTAATCATTTTAAATTGCCATATTCTATAGTCTTTAAAAGTTCTGAAGGATGCCTACCCATCTGAAAAGCACCGCTTTACATCTAGAAAATTTAACTAACATTACTACAAGTTTGACTATTATAGATGATTATTAACGTATATTAATTATACATTACATTTTTAAATGAGCTGGGCAAACGCAATAGTTTAATCAAGATTGGAAATACATATACACAGTATAAAAAATGACTTTAAATTTGTATCAATAAACAACGATTCATACCAATGCAGTTTAGTCCCCCCCACCCCGCCTACCTCTTTTCTTCCCTGTTCAGGCCTAAGATAGTTTCTTTATTTACCAATGGTATTCACAGCATACAGAGGGGTATCCCACATCAGAACTATATGAGTTGCCAATATAGAATCCCGGAACTGATCTCAAGTTCAGTGAAAGCGCGTCAAACTTTCTTAATTGCTAGCCTAGCTTTCTAGTCCCCATGTGAAGTTATTGGATTCTCTGTAAGACTCTACTTATTTCTTTTTTTCCTAAATTTATCCTTCTCTCTATTTATTTATTTTATATCCTGGCTGCAGTTCCCCTTCTCTCTTCCTAGTCCCTCCCCCAACCCCATACTGTTCCCACCTCCCAATCTACTCCTCCTCTATTTCTGTTTAGAAAGGGGCAAGTTTCCCATGAATATCAGCAAAATCAGGCATATTACGTTGCAATACAACTAAGCACTCCCTCCCATGTATTAAGCCTGTGCAATGCAACTCAGTATGAGGAGTAGGGTCCCAAAGTTAGTAAAAGAGTTAGAGACAGACCCTGTTTCAACTGTTGGGTATCTCATAAGAGGACCAAGCTACACAACTGTAACATATATGCTGAGGGTCTAAAGTCAGTCTCACACATCTCTCTGGTTGTCTGTTCAGTTTCTGTAAGCCCTTACGAGCTCAGCATAGTTGATTCTTTGAGTTTCTTTTGGAATCCTCGACTGTTCCAGTTCCTACAATCCTTCCTCCACTTTTCCGCAGGATTCTTCAAACTCTTCGTAATGTTTGGCTGTGGCATCTGTTTGCGTCAGTTGCTGGATGAAATTGGGCTGATGAATATTGGGTACAAATTTTGTCACAGGTAATAGGAGCGAGTTCAGCTCCATATTCGCTATTGCTAGGAGTCTAAGCTGGAGTCATTCTTGTAGATTCCTAGGAGATTTCCTTGCACTTCAATTTTACCTGACCCCTAAATGCTCCCTCCTTTCCAGTAGTCTCTTTCAGTACTATCTCCTTAGGCTCACCCCAACTTGAGCACTCATATTCCCATCCCCACCCATGCTCAGTTCACTAATGAAATCTTTTCTATTTTATTTATTATTCTATTTCTATTGATTTTACTTATATTTCATTTACTTGTTGATAATTTCATATGATGTATCCTAAACTCATTCACAATCTACCCCCACTTCTATATTCATCCAGCTTTGTGTTCTTTCTTTTACAAAACCAAATAATGGAATTCATTTTATGTTGCCCTCATATTCTTTCCATCTTTCTAAAAATGTATTTCATGGTGATGATTTTGATATTTTCAGAAAAGAGAACAGAGGCTTGATGAAATGAAAATTAGGATTGAATATTATATTCATTAATTTCAGTGTTCTACATGCCATGTAATACAGAGGGATCATAGCTTACCCAAATTGTTTCTTTGAACATCAATGAATGTATATGTAATGTCAGAAAAAGAGCATCATATATATTTGGAATCATATGAAAAAATGTACATAAAATGCTTTTGAAATGCCATGTTGTATATGTGTATACTCATGAAGGATTGTTATATTATCTCTTTGAAAATACATCAGCAGTTAAAAAATATGCATGCCTGTTAATGAAATGCAATATTATGCCTCCAAATTAATACTGACTGCTATTATTCAAAGGCTGTGTCTCTAAAAATGAATTGCCTTAAAGGCAATTTTCTTTTTTTTCTGTGAAATAAAGGATATATGATGCTTTAAAAATAGCTGTAGCTGGGTGGTTCTGGCACACACCTTTAATCCCAGCACTCGGAAGGCAGACACAGGAGGATCTACAAGAGCTAGTTCCAGGACAGGCTACAAAGCTACAGAGAAACCCTGTCTCAAAAAGACCAAAAGTAAATAAGTAAATAGATGTTTGATTTTAATGGCGTTTTGAAGTGATGGAGAATGTTATTTATAATTGTCTCTCAACTAAGATCAGGTGTTATCATACTTACACTGTTGAAATATTATACAAATAAGTAGGCTTTATAACTGTGGCTAAGTGCTGCCACATTCACAATATTTCAAGAATACTGGTCCATGTTCAAGGGAATCTGATACTATTTTCTGGCCTCCAAAGGTAAAGTCATTGAGTTATTTCTTAACTCAAAAGGGAGTGCCTTTGTTTCCAGTTCATTTGTGTATTTTAATTATTATTTCTTGGGAAGATCAAGGAATCTCTAAGGAGAAACAGATTGATAATGTGATCCCTTCACTTGCAAGGTTTATATTTTCATGCAAAGAAATTCAAGATCTTTTGGGCATTTTTATTTTTTTTTTTTACAAATTCTAAATTTAATTTAATTATCTGTAAAATAATACTTTGGTTAATCAAACAAGAAACAGTGAAGGTGATATACTTCAAACATTAGGCACATTTTCTTGTCACTGTGTACATTACTTATAAGGAAAGTTTATAATTATGTGAAAGATGCATAGCTGCACCTAACTCTATTGTAGGACTACTGCACTTGTTTCTTCTATAGTACAATGTAAATTGAATCATTATTATTTGTCTGTATTTTGCAGAAAAGACTCCATTTTATTTTGCTTCTTAACTCAGAAGATGTCACAAGTGTTTGTGTTTATTAAATTTTTAATAAATATTTACTTGGGGAATGGAGATCAATATATATATAACTATTGAAAGATACTTTATAAATACCTAAAATGTTGCTTTCAACATTTTATAAGTAATATATAATGAAGAAGACAAAACTGTGATTGACTATTTTAGCTAATTTTTTATGCCAGAAGGGGTTTTAGTTAGGTAGATAATCAGAGTTGGGGGAAGCCATGTTAATATTTTAAGGATGGTTTCTGTAGGTAAATAAAATAATGAAACTAGAAAAATTTGGTAATAGCATACCAGGAATTATTGTATCTAATGTAGTAGACTGCTTTTGTTTTATCATCTCTTAATATATAGTATCAACCATTTGCAGGCAGCTTCTTAAAGTAAACTTGTTTCACACAGCAAAGGAAATGAATGAGCCATTCATTTCTCTTCACATGAGTTGCTAACTCATCATTTTTCCTTTGGTGGCTACATAAAAAAAATAAAATAAAATGAAACAGATAAGTAAAACAAGATGAAATTCTTTTTGTTTCTTTAATTGCATTATTTATCAGTGTTCGATCAGCTGTAGTTTAATACAAGGATAATTTCAGACTAAGGAACACAGGAATTTGATAACAAATAATTTCTAAATGGACTTTAGGATAAATGTATATTTAAATATGAAAACTGTTTTTGGATATAATAGAAATTCTTCAAGCACAGCTGGTGATCCAATTTCATAATTACTCTCTAAAAAATACTAGACTCCACTGTTTACTTAAAACAGCCATCAAAAATCCTGATGCTTAATAAGGCATTACCTAGAACCTGTTGCCATGGCTCTTTGACCAATGTGACACAATAAAAGACCCCAAACAACCATCAACACTGGACATTTTACAAGATCTTCTGTTACCAGAATAAATTAAGGCAGAAATTTAGTCAACTTCAACAGAACTATAGTTCAAGTGTATTCTCCACCCTTGTCTTCTCAGACTCATTGGGATAAGAGACTAGACACCATTATACATACATTATATGCAACAAGAGCAAATAAATAATACTTTTGAAACCATGCTTATGAAAATCTGTCAGTAACTATATTAGGGTACTCATTTTATCAACATAATACACTAGAATAAAACAAATATTGTTAGTATCTACATCTCCTCAGTGTCCCTCTGCTTATAGATGAGTGTAGTAAGTACATGGAGTCTGGATTATGCATATTATTGTGTTTTCTTTGAATTTTTTGATGGTGAAGGAGCTAAATAACCAAAATATATACTTAAAAGGTACTTTGTCTTCAAAATTTGAGGCAAAGGATATGTTGCTTTGGAAAAGAGGTTCTTTTATTTGCACAGAGAATGAGAAACTGTGGGTTGCTTCCAGACTAATACAGTTTGATGAACCAAGACCCCTGAAAGGTTGCCATGAACACCCCAAAAATTGCTTTACCCAACTGCTGGCTAAGATGAACCTAGCATACAGAATACACTATGAGAGACCAATTAGCAAAAAGTAGTTTAAAGAACTATGCCCATATTCCCAAATATTGTTCATGAATATTTGTTTACATTTAAAGGGGGTATACAATAGAGATTTTCATTGGTATAAATCTTGCTCTATTGATACAAATTTAAGGTCAATTTTGTTATATGTATATTTCTGCTGTTAATTAAGGTATTGTGTTTATCCACCTCATTTAAAAATGTAATATATAATTAAGAAATATAGGTAAATAGATAATCATCTATAATATTCAATCTTGTAGTCATGTTAGTTAAGTTTTCTAGATATATACAGATATATTTTGGTTAGATAGATATTCTTCAAATCTTTCAGAGGCCTTCAGAATATGACATTTAAAATGCTTAAGAGCTTAGGACTTTTCATTACAATGAGACACATCTGCTCCTGGAAGCATCAATTAGTAAAGAGGAAGATAGACATCAAAAAGGCTCCTTCTGGAGTTTTTTAGCTGTTTGGGGGAAAAAGAACTGCTCTTGCCTGGACTGATTGATGGTATGCTATGTGTACTAGACATGAAAGATGCACAGAGACATGACTGCTAAACTTACTTAAATGCAAGACCATCTTTTGGGATTCCTGTTACACAAAAGAGTTTTCCAGACATTAAAAGGTCTGATGGAAACTATGGGCATGGAGGCTGAAGATGGATACCCCAATGGTGTAGAAGAACTTTGGGTGACTCTCCAGGGAGTGAGATGTCTCTGTCAATTCTAGGGTTTTGGAAGTTGCTTAAAATGCACTTCCTATTTACTTAGGTAATATAATATCCTTGTGAAGTCTTTGATGGAGTTAAAGAATTTATAGTTATAATTATAGTTTTCATTAGTTATGATAAAAGATAAAGTAGTACAATTATTGTAATTGTAATTCTTACTTGATACCTGTTTTGTTATATGTAGTTTTACTATGTTAAAGTTAAAACCTTCCTTTTTATTTAAACAGAAAAGGGGAATTCCCCTCTGTATGCTGTGAATGCCATTGGTTAATAAAGGACTTCTTTGGGCCTGTGCACAGCAGAATATAAGGAGGCAGGGGAAAACTAACCTGAATGCTGGGAGAAATTAAGACAGAGTCAGGGATAAGCCATGGAGCCATAGCCAGAGACAGATGCCTGGAACTTTACCCAGTAAGCCACAGCCATGTGGTAATACACAGGTTAATAGAAATGGGTTAAATTAATACATGAGTTTGCCAATAATAAGCTAAAGCTAATAGACCAAGCAGTGTTTTAAATAATATAGTTTCTGTGTGATTATTTTGGTTCTGGACAGCCAGGATGAACAAGCAGTCTCCACTCAATACCACAAACCTATATCTTAAATTGAAACTATTATTAAGTATATGTAGATAGAAGTTTCTATTCCACTTGTACCACAGCCATTCAGTCTCAAATAAGCACACAGATACTTATATTAATTATAAACTTCTTGACCCATTAGCTCAGGCTTATTATTAATGTCTCTTACAACTTAAATTAACCCATAATTCTTGTCTATGTTTAGCCATGTGGCTTGGCACCTTTTATCAGTGAGGCATTCTCATCCTGTTTCCTCTGCATCTTGCTGGTGATTGACTCTCTGCCTTTTCTCTTCTCAGAATTGTCTAAGTCTGGTTGCCCTGCCTATACTTTTTGCCTAGCTGCTGGTCAATCAGCATTTTATTAAGCTAATACAAGTGACAAATTTTTACAGTGTACAAATCATTTCCCATTATCCCTTGGAAAGTATAGAACAAACTACCATATGAAAGTATTGTGAAAGGGGTCTTGTTGCCAATCTAAAAATCAGTGTTGTGTTGATGAGAAGGAATATTTGGAAACTGTGTGTTTGAAGAAGCAAGCACTAAAAGAAATTTATTCCTGTGTGAAAATCATTCCATTAAAATCCAATTTGTCATGTAAATGCAGTGATACAACATTGCCTATGAATAACACAATAATGCTATCTATAGTAGTTACTTCTCTGAAGTCTGTCATTTTAGAAATTTAATTTTCTCTGGAGAATTGCAAATCCCCTCATCTTTAGCCACACTCTGATACTCAATATTCTTTCCTATGGATACTCAATATTCTTTCCTATTATGTATATAGGAAGAAATTTTAAGTATATTTGACCCCTTCTAGCTTCAGAGATTCTTTCTTTTAAAAATAACACTTTTATATTTTCTTTCATGAACTTCACAATATATTTTTATTTTATCTACTTTCTATCAACTCTTTTCTATTCCCACCACCAAGACACAACAACCCATCTCCCTCCCAACTTTATATCCTTTTTTTGTTATTACTAGTGCTCTTGCTACTAGCTTTACCTGGGCAAATTTTATCAACATACCAGGCTCCATATACATAATTTAACACATTTAAAGATCAATAGACTATTCAAATTTTGCTAAAATCAAAATATTGAGGCCAAAGGTTCATTATTCCTGGAGTATGTAGCTTATCGGCAGGCCTATGCATATTCTATTGAAAGGATAAACACATTCAAATTTTAAAAATATAAAGTAGAACAGAAAAAGATTGAGTCACTGATCTTTCTTTCTGCCAAGGAGTGTAGGAGAATAATGCTAAGGGTATTTTGAAAAGTAACTGCAAGGTATCATAGGTGTCTTCAACTTCCATTGTTCAAATTACAAGAAATCAAATAAGTACTAAAAATTGAATTCACTTATTTCACTTAAAAATCAGGTTGTTTTAAAAATACTCAATGGAGTTAAAAATTTAGAAAAATATTGTACATGACATACTAATGTTAAGCTTTTCATTAGTAAAAGAGGAATCAAAAATATAAAATATGCATAAATTTCAATACAGATTATCCATACCTAGAAAAATATTCTATAAAGAATATTGAACTATATAAATATTTATTATATTATATTTATGAATAAGTCAAACCAGAAATATTTATTAGGTAGTTCATTAAATATAGGTCTAAATAAAGACCATATGATAATTAAAATCTTTAATTTCTCTATGAAGTAACAAAAAGTTGCCCAAAACATTATGTAAAAGACTTAGATCTCACATTGTAATTTTTATAGTATAATAACCTTTACTAATTTACAAAAGTTTTTAACATATACATATAATTAAAATAGTTTTGAGGTATTTTAGATAAAATTAAATTAGATTCAATTTATACTTATAATTTGTTTTTTCATTTTACATACCAATCACAGTTACTTTCCCTCCCTTCCTCTTATTCCTCCTCTCCCCCCCCAATCTAACTCCTCATCCATTCCCCAGAGAGGATAAGGTCTGCCATAGGGAAACAACAAAGTCTAACATATTAAGTTGAGGCAGGATCAAGCCCATCCTCCCTCTACCTAGACTGAACAAGGTATTCCTCCATTGGAAATGGGCTCCAAAAAGACAGTTTATGCACTTAGGATAAATACTGGTTTCACTGCCAGTGGCCCTACAGACAGCCCAAGCTCCCCAACTGTCACCCACATTCATAAAGTCTAGTTTGGTCCTATGCAGTTTCCCCAGCTATCAGTCTAGAGTCAGTGAGCTACCACTGGCTTAGTTCAGCTGTCTCTGTGGGTTTCCCCCATCATGATCTTGACCCATTTGTTCATATAATCTCTTCTTCCTCTCTTCAACTGGATGCCAGGAGCATGGCCTAGTGTTTAGCTGTGGATCTCTGCATATACTTCCATCAGATATTGGATGAAGGTTCTATGATGACAATTATGGTTGTCATCAATCTGAATACAGGTGAAGGCTAGTTCAGGTACTCACTGCACTATTGCTAGGAGTCTTAGCTGGGGTCATCCTTATGGATTTCTGAGAGTTTTCCTAGCACCAAATTTCCCCCTAACCCCATAATTTCTCACTATATCAAGGCTTCTCTGTCCTTTTCTCCCTCTCTGTTCATTCACCAACTAAACCATCTTGTTCCATCATGTTCTCTTCCCTCCTTCACCCCTACCACAACCCCAATTTATTCATGAGGTGGTATCTATTTCTACTTCCCAGGGGCATCCATGCATGTCTCTCTCTATGTCCTACTTGTTATGAAGCTTCTCAGGGGTTGTGAATTGTAGCCTGGTTTCATTTTCTTTACTTCTAATATCTACTTATAAGTAAATACCACGTTTGTCTTTATAGATCTGGGCTACCTCACTCAGGATTTCTAATTCCATATATTTACGTGCAAAATCAAGGTTTCATTTTTTATACCATTGAGTAATAATCCTTTGTGTAAATGTACCACAGTTTCTTTATCCATTCTTTGGGTGAGGAGAATCTAGATTGTTTCCACATTCTGGATATTATAAATAATGCTGCTATGAACATAGTTGAGCAAATGTCCTTGTGGTATGAATGTACAACCTTTGAGTATATACCCAAGAGTGGAATTAGTGGGTCTTGAGATAGATTGATTCCCAATTTTCTGAGAAACCACAATGCTGACTTCCAAAGTGGCTGTAAAAGTTTGCACTCCCACTAGCAATTGAGGAGTGTTTCCCTTACACCATGTACTCTCCAAAATAAGCCTTCATCACTGTTTTTTACCTTGGCCATGCTGACATGTGTAAGATTGTATCTCAGAGTCATTTTGGTTTGCATTTCATTGCTGGCTAAAAATGTTGAGCAATTCCTTAAATGTTCTTAGGCCATTTGAGTTTCTTCTGTTGAAAATTCTCTGTTTACATCTGTTCCCCATTTTTAATTGTATTATTTGATATTTTGATGCCTAGTTTCTTGTGTTCTTTATATATTTTGGAGATCAACCCTCTGTCAGATGTGGGTAAAAATCATTTCCCATTCTGTAGGTGGCTGTTTTGTCTCATTTACCATGTACTTTGCTTACAGAAGCTTCTCAGTTTCGAGAAGTCCTCTTTATTAATTTTTGTTCTCAGTGTCTGGACTACTGGTATAATATTTAGGAATTTTAGGAATTTTTCCTATGCCAATGCATTCAAGGTTACTTCTAACTTTCCTTTCTATCAGCTTCAGTATAACTGGGTTTATGTTGTGGTCTTTGATTCACTTGATCTTGAATTTTGGGCATGTGGACAGATAAAGATCTATTTGCATCTTCTATATGTCCACCTCATTATGTCAGCACCATTTGTTGAAAATGTTTTCTTCTTTCCATTGTACAATTTTGGTTTCTTTGTCAAAAATCTGGTGTTCATAGGTGTGTGGATTAATGTTAGGGTCTTTGTTTTGATTCCATTAATCAATATGTCTATTTTAATGCCAATACAAGCTGTTTTTATTACTATAGCCCTCTAGTATAGCTTGAAGTCAGGTGTTGCCTCTAGAGGTTCCTTTACTATAGTGAATTTTTAACTATCCTTGGGTTTTTGTTTATCCATATGAAGTTGAGAATGATTCTTTTGAAGTATGTGAAGAATTGTGATATTATTTTGATGGGGAGTGGACCGAATCTGCAGATTGCTTTTGGTAAGATGGTCATTTTAATCATGTTGTTCCTACCTGTCCAAGAGCAGGGAAGATCTTATCATTTTCTGATATGTTCTTCAGTTTCATTCTTTAGAGATTTAAAGTTCTTGTCATGTAAGTCTTTCACTTGCTTTGTTAGAGTTACCCCAATATAGTTTGTTATTTTTCACTATCACAAAGATTGATGCTTCTTTGATTATTTTTCAGCCAAATTATCATTTGTGTATAGTGGGGATATTGTTTTTTTTGAGCTAATATTTCATCCCACCCCATTGCTGAAAGTGTTTAACAGCTGTAGGAGCTCTCTGGTAGAATTTTTTGGGTCACTTATGTTTATTATATCATCTTCAAACAATGAAAGTTTGACTTCTGCTTTTCCTATTTGTATTCGCTCGATCAAATTAGCTTGTATATTCTACTATTTTTTTCCTGAAGTTCATTTTGGCCTTACCTACAACCACGCATGGCCCAATGAAATATTCTTAGTCGAGGACTAGAAGAGTATATCCCTTCTCAGAAAGAAAACAATTCCTTTATTTTATCTTATGGGACAGTTTAAGATATCTGTCTCACAATGCTCATTACAAGGAGAAATTTGACTTTTTCATTTGAGTTGCATAGACTAGTTGGTACATACTGTTACAAAAGGGTAACAAACACAGTATATCTGAGAAAATTTTCAGATACATTCCCAGAACATTTCCCTAGACAATTGTGACAACTTTAAAGAAACTGTATTTCATGCTTGAAGTTAACTTTTCAGTAAGGATTATTGCTTGCCTAGAATTTAATTACGTCTTTGAGTGGAAACATATTTTAGTAAACCTGGGTGTAGCTTACTAATGCATGTTAATTACTGAGAATTGGTGATGTAAAAAAATGCAGCTGAGAAAAGTGTTTTATCTTCTTGTAGACAGAGAAAATGCAACAAATTAGTGTTGTTTCTTTATGATTATGTTGAAGAAAGTACAGGAAAATACCCATTGCAAATTTGAAAATGAAAAGAGAACTTTATGATATTTTCTGCAAATAAATCTCTGCATATCAAAGCAAGGTTAGTGCTATCTTAAGAATGACTTAAACAACAGGATATCCAAGAGGAGCCCCAGTGAGAGCTTATTATAGGTAGTGTAGAAGAGGCATCCAGCCAGACCAATGACTAATAGCAATGAACACTTACAAGTGAAGATTAATGGACTAAAAGGTAAACTGTGTCACTCAATGGACCACACTGCAGCTTCCATGACACTGTTCTTTTTTTGTTTTGTTTCTTTGCTTTGTTTTGGTGCCAGAGACCAGCTCCTTATACAGACATGTGAAACAGAATACCAATTTCTCTGGTGGCAAAAGGCAAAGTTCTTTATTCAGATCATTTTTTATATGTACTGATTATATAAGTGTCATAGATAGGTATCGATGGTGATACAATCGAAACATTGATCTCCAAGACATAAATGATAGAATCGAAACATTGATCACCAAGACAAAATGATATCCAAAACAAACCCTAACCCCTACAATATCTCTAGTATATAATTATCTGTTGATTAATACTTTATAATACACTTCAGTAAGAACAGGATCACTTACTTAACAATCATTCCTAAGAGTTTATGTTTTATACAAAACATTGAGAATGTGGACTTGAGAACAGAACATAAACAAACCCTTTCAGGCATGGTACATTGCCCCCAAGCAACCCCATCAGCTTCTCAACTGCTGCAGGCAGCCATATTTTTGATTTGGTTTTTCCTTTAAATTTGGGTTTGGCTTGGGTTGGGGGAACTTTCAATGGCAGAGATCTGATGCAAAAGGATAAAGAGATAATTGGGATTGCATTGCATGATTTGAAATCCACAAACAATGAAAGCTAAAAAAAAAGACAGAAGAACATTTTTAAAAAGTTATGGCCTAACCAAGTGGAACTAGGTCAATGTCTGAAACCTTAGACTTTGTGATAAAGTATAGCCACATTTAAATTGAGCTCAAAGTGATTATCTTCATATGTCTATACCAAATCAATTATAATATAAACATTAGATTTTTTTTCAGATCATTTAACTCCTGTACGATGTGGGATGTCCTTCTGTGTATGTGTTACATTTATTGGTTAACACACAAAACTGTTTTTGTCAATGCCTTAGCAGAGTAAAGTCAGGCAGGAAATCTGAACAGAAATAGAGAGAAATTAGGAGGACTCGAGGAGATGTCACCTAACTGTGAAAGGGAAAAGACCCCAGAACTTTATAATAAGACACAGCCTTATGGTAATATACAAATTAATAGAAGTGAGTTAATTTAAGATATAAGAACTAGCTAAAAATATGCTTGGGCTATCAACCAAACAGTGTTGTAATTAATACAGTTTCTCTGTGGCTATTCTACTTTGAGGGGCTTAGGAACTAAAGAACACTTACCATTTATATAATTCTACATTTACACTTATATTTGTATGTTAAATTGTATGCCCATTAAAAATGTTCTAAACAATTTATATCTTTTTTTTTTCGAGACAGGGTTTCTCTGTGTCTTTGGAGCCTGTTCTGGAACTAGCTCTTGTAGACCAGGCTGGTCTCGAACTCACAAAGATCCGCCTGCCTCTGCCTCCCGAGTGCTGGGATTAAAGGCATGTGCCACCACCACCCGGCCAATTTATATCTTATTTAAAATAAGCTGAACCCAGTTTGCAAAAATGAGTCTTAACTATTATTCAAATCTCTTGTCATTTCCTTCTTATCCCTGTGTTTCAACTACTATCTATTCTTTTGGAACTCAGTTTTGATCTTCACAAGAACTGGCTTTGCATCTCCACCTGTCTACTGGATATCATTACAAAAATGTTCTAATACTTTTCTCTATTCATGCCCCTTACCACTTTATGGTTCTATTAACAAAATATTCATTTATGCTGGCATAAATGATCATGTCAAAGGAGAGGTTGAAAACGTGGGTTAACAAGGCTAGAATGGAATAAGGATGGGAATAATGTAATTTCTATATTCAGTCTAAAATACTCTCCTTCTTTTGCTTACCAGTCCTCTTCTGCCCTTTTCTATTATCCGTATGCTCCCAATTTACTCAGGAGATCTTGTCTTTTTTATTTCCTGTGTAGATTAGATTCATATATGTCTCTCTTAGGACTCTTTATTTTCTAGGTTCTTTGGGATTATTAATTATAGGCTGGATTTTTTTGCTTGATGTATAGAAGCCACTTATGAATGAGTATATATTACATTTGTCTTCTGGGTCTGAGTTACCTCATTCAATATGATGTTCTCTAGATCCATTCATTTGTCTGCAAATTTCAAGATGTCATTATTTTTTTCTGCTTTATAGTACTCCATTGTGTAAATATACTATATCTTCTTTATGTTTTAGTTGAGAGGTACTTAGGTTATTTTCAGGCTCTGCCTATGACAAATAATGCTGCTATTGAGACATTTCCTTGCAGTATGATTGAGCATCCTCTGGGTATATATCCAAGTGTTGTGGGATTCTCTTCTGTATGCTATGAATACCATTAGTTAAAAAAGAATCTGTTTGGGCCTGTTGCAGCACAGAATATGGCAAGGTGGTAATTCCAAGAAGATAGAGGAGGAGAGAATAGGAGTCAAGGTGAAGCTATGTAGCTGCTTCAGGAGACAGATGCAGGATACCAGATAGAACCTTACCATTAGTAGGCCACAACCATGCAATTATACAAAGATTAATAGAAGGAGGTAATTTAATATATAAGAGCAAGCCAGTAAGAAGTGTGAGCTAATAGGCCAAACAGTGTTGTAATAATACAGTTTCTGTGTGATCATTTCAGGTCTGGGTGGCCTGGAAAGAATGAGCAGCCTCCAACTACAGATTTGCATGCCACATGGGGAAGTTAGATGCACATAAGA
>JAQHUG010000506.1:475900-488132 GCA_028555095.1 Dicrostonyx torquatus | reverse complement strand
TAAATCTCCAATTTCCTGTCTCAGAAGCCCCAATTCAGCCCGCATTGACCAAAATTTTATGAAAAAACTACAGAACACAAGAAAAAAATGACTCCTAGAAATGGTCCTGTAAGAATGGCATCATACGTGTCTTGGAAGACCTCAGAAATGTTACCAACAACCAAGCTCTCCAAGCAACAGAGGCTGATATTGTCAAACATATTTTACCCTCAGAACTCACCAGTGGTTGCAGGAGCAGCTGTAACCGTTGTTTGTTAGTAGGTGTTGAGGTAGTTACAGTAGGTGAGAGGCGTGTACAAACGCAGCACGCCTTTAATCCCTGTGGCCTAGAAGGCGGATCCTAATACTTGTTAAGAAACTGGGGGAAAGTTAATCTCAAGAGGTTACACAGAGTAAGAAATCTAAGGTCCTGGTACAAAGAATGGAAATCCAGAAGCTTTCAGCGGCTAACCAAGAGCACGTCTAGCTTCTGGCACTTGCCTGCAGTTTACAAAAGCCCAAAGCTGGTGCTGGGAGTTATTGCCCCAGGGAAATTTTTTTTTTCTAGCGGTTCACACCCAGCCTTTGCCTAAGCCCGAGTCTGTATGGGTGATTTAAAAAAACGCTTTGCAAATCAGGTGGGTAGCAGCTGAGAGGCAAGGAGCTTTAACCAAGCTGCCGCTGCAGCTGAGGCTGAATCTACAGTTAACCTTTGCTTCCTTCAGCAAATCCTACCGGCCTGTGCCACCAGAACTGGCTGGGTGGGTGGAGAGGGGGGTCTCTCCTTTTTAAGCCCTCTCTGGTTTTTAAGTGGATTAACCACACATGTTAGGACAATATTACACCAATTTGATTAAAAAAGAGCTATTTTATTGGAGGGGATAAAACTTACAGATCAATGTCCCAAACCACGTTCCTCTGGTCGCAAACAGGAAAACCGAGTCTAGCAGTCAGCATGAAAGCCGGAAGCAAGGTAGCTCGGAGAGCGGCTGAGGCTTTTTTTTTTTTAAATGAAAACCACGCCCCACATTGGGCGGGTATCTTAGAAGCCATTGGCTGAAAGCAAGGGGCTTAATCTCCCACAGCACAATAGGATCCTTTCTCCCTTGTAAAAACTGTCCCAATCCATAATTGGGATGGTACCCCATATCTTTCATCATTTTAATGGATGTCTGAGAATATTCATTAGATAATTTTAAACCCATATCCTTTAAAATATCTCTCCCATAGTGAAATTCAGAGTTCCAGTACATGAGGCTGTATGCTCCTGGAATGAACTTCCTTATCTTTCCATTGTAAATGCCTCACAGTCATGTCCCGGGTCTTGGCATAATGGAGACCCTGCAACATTTGGGAGGAAGTTTGCAAAGGCCACCCTGGGGGCCAGTCCTTCTTCGCTATGATGCTTTTGTTCACTCTTGTGTCTAGCAGTCCAAGGATTTGCTTGTTATCAACAGTAAGTTCCAGGACAGGTCTTTGGTACATATCCAAAGACAAGAATGTCAAGTCTGTCCCCATGGAGCCGAAACCCCCTTCTCCCCTTTCTCTGGACAGTGCTGCAAAGTGGCCATATAGGCTAGGCAAAATCATCAATTGTGCAATCCTATCACCTGGGGAGATAGCTGAGATACCTCTCAGAGACTCAACCATAATCTTTACTATTCCGGTATAGTCTGGGTCGATCACTCCTGGATGAACTTTAAGACTTCACAGGGTATTGGAAGACCTTCCTAGCAGTAGCCCTACAGTACCTGGCTTAAGAGGCCCCTTAAAATTTGTACCCACCAGCTGAACTCCCATTTGGAGAGTTAGTATGAGCCTAGTGGTGGCACGGAGATCAAGTCCTGCTGAGCCCGCAGTGATTCTCTGTGGTCCTAGGGGTGTCAGAGGGTTGGCCACTGTTCCTGGTTCCATCCCTCGTTCTGACTTTTGACTGCCCCATATATTTGCAGGCCCTGAGGCCGAGAGCCCCACTGCCTGTTTTTTGGACGAGCTCCTGCGGAGGCCTGAACCAAAGGCTGACCATGTATGTCTTTCACTGACTGACATTAATTTGCCCAGTGTTTTCCTTTCTTGCACCTAGGACACACCCCAGAGTGCACAGTGTGCTGCTCCTTTCCTGCTTCAGCTGTACTTCCTCTCTCAGAGCACTGTTGCTTTAGATTTCCCATCTTGCCACATTGGAAGCAAGCACCCGAACTTCCTCTTTTATTTTGAGTCAGTTGGACTACAGCTGCTGCCAGACCAGCATTGGTCAGGGGCCCTCCTAGTTCTCTGCAAACCTTCATCCATACTTCCAGCCCCCTGTTCTTACACAGAGTTATGGCGGCCCTACATTCCTTAGTACATTGCTCATAAATAAGCTGCTTAATCAGAGGCATAGCTGTGTCAGGGTCCCCAAAACTTCTGCCTGCGGCCTTGACCATGTGATCAACAAAGTCCAAGAAAGGCTCCATGGGGCCCTGCAGGATCTTAGTAAGGTTGCCACTCACTTTGCCTTTATTAGGCAAGGCCTTCCATGCCTTAATGCCAATCTTACTGATCTGTTCGTAGACCTGAAATGGGTACCCCATCTGTTAATTAGTGAATTGACCCTGGCCAAGCAGCATGTCCCTGTCCCACGCGGGATTCACGGCGGCCTGATTAGCTGCAGCCTCTTCACTGGCAAACTCAATCAAAAAAAGCCTTCCAGTCTAGGTATTGTCATGGGCTCAGGCATGCTTGTACAAGCCCACTCCAGTCACTGGGTGTCATGCAGTGCCTATTTAAAGCCTCCACTTGTGCTATTGTAAAAGAGGCTGTGATCCCGTAAGTCCATACTGACTTAGCCAGGGATTTTATCACTTTGAAATCTAAAGGCTCCTCATATCGATTTCTTTGTGGATCTTGGAAAACCGGGTAAGCTACGTGTAACTCCGTCCTGACTGCCCTCCATACCCCTGGACTGAAAGTGCACCCTGAGCTGCCATCCCCACCGTCCACATAAGGAGGGGAAGCCAAAGGCATGGCTTGAAATGCTGTGGATGCACAGCATTCTCCCCTGTCTGGATCTCCTGTTTCTTTTTTCCTTTCCTTCTTTCTTACCCTCGTCTTCTCCATCTGTTCTATGAAGGACATAATTTCTTCCTCCGAGTCTGTAGACTCTAGGTTTTCTATATCAGAAAGGTTGGGATATAGTTTTCCCCTTTCACGCTGTCCTTTTTCCCCGCTCTCTATCTACAGAGAAGAGCAAAATTTCCTGCTCTAGTCGTGGATTCCCACCTTACCTGGGAACTTTCCCCGCTCTCTCTCTATCTACAGAGAAGAGCAAAATTTCCTGTTCTAGTTGTGGATTCCCAACTTACCTGGGAACTTTCCCTGCTCTCTCTCATCTACAGAGAAGAGCAGAATTCCCCGCTCTAGTTGCAGATCCCCACCTTACCTGGAGACTTACCAGTGCACTGCCCTGACTGCAGAAAGTTCTGAGCCTTCCTTGAGAGAGGGTCCCTGTACTGGCCAACACTTGTTGCGACTGCCTCGACCAGCAAGGAAGACGCAACATTGGGCTCTTCTTTCAGCAGTTTATTCAGGAACCTTGAACAATCTTCTGACCCTGGGAAAAACCTGCCCTCAGCCTAAATAGCTTCTGGTTGACCAACCTCAGCACGCCACATAGGCACTGCGGATAGCTCCAGGTATGCAAAAGCAAGCCAGCTCTTTAGCCTAGCCAAATATGGAGTTGTTTTACAATGGAGAGTACTTACCATGGGGAAGGTAGAAGGCGGAAGCCAGCGCCATCTTTAAGGTGCGGCTGCATGCAGCTCTCTACATATTTTTTTTTTATTGAGCTATATTTTTCTAACTCCACTTCTTTCCTCACTTTTCTTTCACCCTGCACCCTGCCCCCATGCTCCCAATTCTCTGGAGATTTTGATTATAGTCTGGTTATCCTTCGCTTTGCTTTATATCTTCTATTCACTAATAAGTGAGTATACATCATGTTTGTTTTTCTGAGTCTGGGTTACCTCACATAGGATGTTTTTTTTCTAGTTCCACCCATTTGCCAACAAATTTCATGATTTCATTATTTTCTACAGCTGAGTAATACTCCATTGTGTAAATGTACCACATTTTCTTTATCATTCTTCAATTGAGGGGCACTTAGGTTGTTTCTAGGTTCTGGCTATTACGAATAATGCTGCTATAAATATTGATGAGCAAGTGTCCTTGTGGTATGATTGAATATTATTTCAGTATATGCCCAATGGTGATATCACTCGATCTTGAGGTAGATTGTTTCCCAATTTTCTGAGAAACTGCCATACTGATTTCCAGAATGGTTGTACAAATTTTCAATCCTACCAGCCTTGGAGGAGTGTTCCCCTTGCTCGTACAGAATGGGAAAAGATCTTCACCAACCCCACATCTGACAGAGGGCTGATCTCCAAAATATATAAAAATTCAAGAAAATAGGCAACAAAATACCACTTAATTCAATTAAAAATGGAGTTGAGAGTTAAACAGAGAATTCTCAGCAGAAGAAATTCAATTAGCCAACAGACATTTAAGGAACTGATCAATATCCTTCATCATGAGGGAAATGCAAATCAAAATAACTCTGAGATATCATCTTATACCTTTCAGAATGGCTAAGATAAAAAATTCTGAGGAATATTTTGTTTGTTAATTAATTTAAAGAGACTCAGGACCCTGAGTTGGAACACCATTACCTAAGAAACTACATAAGGGTAGAGAAATGTAACCTGGAGAGATGGGTTACTGGTTAGATATATCTACTACTCTTACAGAGGATCACACTTTGGTTCTCAGCACTCACATCAGGTGGGTCAAAGCCTTCTTAGCTTCAACTCCATTGGGAATATAGTGTCTCTGGCCCCAATGGGCACATGAAGTTATGTGCACATACCCACACAGAGATACTCAAATATGCATAATTAAAATAACAAGATAAATTTGTTAATAGAGAATATAAAAAGCAAGCTGGCTGTGAACAAGTAAGCATGTAAATATATAGCATTCATTTCTCTCTGGGTTGAACTATGTTTATGGGGTGACTACTACTATAGTCTATAGATCCTACCTTGATTTTGCCCAATGATGGACTGTAACCTGAAATTATAGGCTGAAATAATTCTTTTCTCCTTTAAGTCATTTTTGGACGGAGTATGTTATCATGGCCACATAAATGGAACATGACAGACTACTCCACATTTTATGAATGAACACCTGCCCATCAATTTAGACAACTAAATGTTAGCTAAGTTAGAGATTCAAATATCTTTAGTAGTTCAGTATATTAAACTGTCAAATTTATGGAAGGTATAAAGTAAAGGTATAAGCATTGAATTACTTCATCATGTCATCTATTATAGTATATATTCATTATTCATAAAGTTATATAGGAGATATTCTATTCTATAAAATTTTTATTTTGTATGTACATAGTTTATATTAATTTAAGCTATTTCTATATAGTAGACAGGATAGATATTTTTGCATTAAAACAAGTGCATTGTACTTGAATGTTCATTGAGATTGTTTTAAGATCAAAATACTGTTCTTTTTCAAATATAATTTTAATACTCATAAGCAAAGCAATAATTGTGTGTTCCTGTTATTTGTTGCCAAATTAGATTGTATATGTAAAGCACTACGTATAGTGGTTTTTGCACAGAAAGTATTTTTACTATTTTTAATGATTTATGTCATGCTTCCAAAAAGCATAACATACATTTACATACAGTGTATATTTCATTTGACGTGATTGAATGACTATTGGCCTTAAACACTTTTTCTCTACTTAATGACCGAAAATTTTCTTGAATTTCCTCCTTTCCTGTAGGTAATTTTGTTTACATCTCTTTCTCTCAATTCTCATCATCCTCATAACCTCTGACTGTTAGAGAGTTGCTTATTTTGCTCCCACCAATCAATAGTAATGGATAATAATTTTTAATTGACCTGTACTAATATTATAAACTAATGGGATTCATTGTAAAATCACAACAATTGTGTATAATACACACTAATCTATAAGTAGCACAATTTTACTCACCCAGATTTACATTTTGTTGTCTTCTATTAACCAGCATTATACTTTTAAGTGCAAGATAATTTTTGCTTCTTTAATGTCCAGATTTCAAGCTCCATATTACAAACTAAGAAAACAGCCAGAAAACTAGTCTCATATTTAACAGTGCTTATATATCTAATATGCATCTAAAATTATCATATTCAAACATCAATTTATAATATCTTTTTATATAAAATAATACTTATGTTTATACTCCTTATTTTCTGTTACTGGTTTTCATTTAATATCCTTTGACAAAGTTAATTTGGACACAGACCCTGTGCATATTAAGCAAACATTTTGTATTTAGGCCCCATCCCCAACTATGAAATTGTATTATCATGATGTTACTTCAGAAGAAATATTGCAAACATACTAGTTAGTGTGTATTGATTTTATTAGAGAATGACTTACGTGATGTGTTCATACTTATATACAATATACTCTGGTCACAATATTTCTCCCACTGTTATTTTCTCTATATCCATTTTCCTAAATTGTCTCATTTCTATTTTCTTCTAGACTTTTTTAAGATTCTTTATTTTCTTCAATACTTGGTTCCAACTATGAGTGAAAATGTGATATATGCATCTGCTTCATTTTTTCATGACATGATAATCTCTGATTACATCAATTTTCCTAAAAATGAAATAATACCCTCACATGTATAGCTGAGTAATACTCCATCTGTTGATTGCACATAAACCTGATTCCATACATTGGTCATGATAAACATAAGTATGTAGATACATCTACTGCTGTTCCATCATGAGAGAAAATATTTCTGTTATCTGAATTTTACTTTTGTTCTACAACCAAGTCTCTAAAAATAAAGTTATTTTCCCTTTCAAGTAACATCTTGAGGCCACAGATATCTCAGTAAATAAAAGGGCTTGCTATATAAGCTGGACAACTTGCTTTCAAGCCTCAGAACTCAAAGTAAAGGAAGAGAAAAAGTTCTCAAGAGTTATCTAGGGATAGCCACAAGTCTGTTGAAGCATTCATACTTTCAATCATATACACAAATCATCGAAACACAATAATTATGAATGAAATTAAATAAAGCATCTTATTCATGGCCATTCTTACTACTTATAACATTGCCACACTCTCCACCATCTAAATCTAAATCTGTATTATATCTGTCTTGGATGGTTACAATATAACTATAATTTTTCGCCTTTATTTTTTCCTTTATTTCTATTGTTTTAATAACAGAGTGATTTTTTTTATAATTCAAATTTTATTTATTTGGGGGAACACATGATCATGCTACTGCAAGCAGATAGGCCATGGGACAACTTGCTTGAATATGTTCTTTTGCTATATGGATTGCAGAAATTTTACTCTGGTGTTCAGGATTGGTAGAAGTTGCCTTTACTCCATGAGCCATTTTGCTAGCTCAAGTGTTAAGCAGCCCAGCACTGTGTTACATGCCTGTAATTATCGCACTCAGGTGACCAAGTGAGTAGAAATCTGACTTAGAGACCAGCCTGAATTGCTTGGCCTACTCATGTCTAGGATGTACTATAGCACAAAAACCTGTTTCAACCAAATAAACACACAGACACACACACACACACACACACACACACACACACACACACACACATATATATGCAATACCTAAACACTATAGTGTGATTCCCTAACTGACTCAGAGTAACAAGCACATATAATGATTTATAAATTATATTATTTTTCTTTCCTTTCCGGTTTCACTACTCTTTTCATATATATTTTCTTTTTATCCTATTGCCCAGATCATGGCATCATTCTTGTGGGGAAGAAAAGCTCTTCAGTTTAGACCCCTTACATTCTTATTTTTCTCTACTGAGAACAAGATATTCCCATTTATCTACATAGATAACTATATCATTTTCTTAAGGTATTCACTATAATAATGATTTTGTTAATCTCAGAAGCAGTTTTAAATTTTTTTATTAGTTGTTTGAGAATTTGGTAGCATGTGTTCTGGTTATGTATTTACTCTTTTTCCTTCAATTCTCCTATCTACCCCCTTCCCTACACACCTAGCTTTGTCCTTTTTAACCCATCAAGAATAATTTGTGCTGTTCAAGTATTCTTAAATGTGTGGAGTCCCATAAAGCATGGTTGATAATTATATATATTTTGTATAGTTTTGTTTCAAAATTACTTCACTCCATTTTAGTTTACAATTCACCATTACTGAATGGTATATAAGGTAAGAAACAACTCCATGTAAGATAGGGGTAAGAGCAGTTAGAGAAGATAATCAGGTAGCTGAAAAATACCTGTTCTTCGTTTTCAGTCATAATATGTCCCCAGTAAGTGCTTCCTACACACATTAATATGTGGTTCTGTATATACCTAATCTTACTCTAACCACTTAGGTATATTCAGTTGTCCAAAGATCCCATAGCTGATTCTACTGAACAACCTACTTGTCATTTTTAGTGTTTTACAATGTAGCCTAATTAATTGGACTCTGCTTACTTTTATGTAGCTCTGTTAATACTTTTGGGATATTACAGTTTATATTACAGTTTTGGAAAGTCTAAGAACAGACAATTTCTTCTTTATGTTGTTTAACCCTTGTGACTTAGGGTTACTATTTCTGTGGTAACACATTATGAACAAAAGTAACTTGGGGAGGAAAGGGTTTATTTGGCTTACACTTTCATATCACTGTTCATCTTTGGAGGAAGCCACGATAGAAACTCAAACAGGATAGGAACCTAGGGGCAGGAAGTAATGCAGAGGCCATGGAGAGGTGCTATATACTGATGGCTTACTCCTCATGTCTTGCTCAGCCTGTTTTCTTATAGAACCCTGGTAAGTTTTGTCATGAAAGAATGTATTGTACTTCAGTAAAAGCCTAGGAAGCATATGTGGTAGTTGATTCTTTGGCCCCAGCCATTATTTTGGAAGGACTGTGGAAGGACTTTGGATCTTTGGGCTAGAAGAGCCATTGCGTATTAAGAGCTCTGTGGGATGATCTGTGATAGTTTCAAAGATAAGTATGTTGAGAACAGTCTAGAGAATGGAGAGAATGGAGACCAAGATTGTGAAGTTTCAGAGGGAGGTTTAAAGATTATTTGTGCTATTTGTTTTTTTGAATAAAGAGTCTGTGTTTCTGGTTAGCTGGGTCTGAAGAATCAGCTGTTCTTAACAGGATACAGGAGCTACTAAAGCAAAGCTTTGTTTTAATGGGATATTTGATGCTGGACAGCTGGTGCTACGAAATTAGAGGTGATTAATAAGAAGTATAAGCCAAATAAACCCTTTCCTTGCAAACTTTATTTTTGGTCATTGTGTTTGGTGACAGCCATAGAAACCCCAACTAACATGGGAAGCATCACTGCTGGTGAAGCCAGGTATACACATTCTGGAGCTCTCAGAATAGCAATATTACCATCCACGGTCAGATGGGTGACAGGTGTTATCAGTTGTAGGAGAATTGGAAGGGGCCTGTTCAGGAGTGGTGGGCACCAGTTCAACCATAAATTTTTGTTTTTACATTTTTGAAACTGACAGGGTGAGACATACCAAACAATAGAGTTCTAATATATAACCTCATATAGTCTATTCAATTTCGTTAAGCAGATTATGTAATCTTTGGAGGAATGAGAAATTGAATTAGTGACATTAGATAGTGAAACTGAGAGTCAGAGTTATATGAAAGCTGGTTACCATTTTAAGACATACCGGAAAGTTATTAAATTCTCGAGAATGTGTTATCTTAGAACATAGAGCTATTGAAAGCAAAAGAGAATCTCCAAGCATGGTGGTACATACCAGTAATCCTATAGTTAGGTCATGCAGGCAGGAGAATCAGGAGTTTAAGGTTAAGCAAGTTCAAGGCCAGCTGGGACTAAATGAAACCCAACTTCAAAAATAAATAAATAGATTGTGTTATTTCACTTAATCAAATACCAATATTATAACTGTTTGCTATAGATAAAATAGTATTTCCAAAAGAAATTGAACCAATTTAGATTTTCAATTTAAAATCAATATTCAGTATATGTCATTTGGAGAATACATCTAGACAACAATGAGGACCCTAAGAGAGACATACATAGATCTAATCTACATGGGAAGTAGAAAAAGACAAAATCTCCTGAGTAAATTGGGAGATGGGGACCTTGGGAGAGGGTTGAAGGGAAAGGGATCAGTAGGAAGGGGAGCAGAGAAAAATGTAGAGCTCAATACAAATAAATAAAAAGAAAGCACAAAAAATAGAGAAGCATGAAATACCAATGACTATTATGTCCCAATTCCCTTTTTTAAAATAAATTTTCTCTCAGATTCCTGTGGGTATAAAATTAAAATCAGATACATCCTATATCACTAAATTTTCATGCATGTGTATTAATCAGAATAGAACAACACTAATTGATGATTTGATGAACGTTTGCGCTGCAAGCTTATTAATGAGGAAAGTAAAAAAAAACAATATGTATTGCTAAATTCAATGTATTATCTGGAAACCTTAGTATTTCAAACATTAAGATATTTTTATTTGTGAAAGATCAGATGAAAGATCAGCATTCATAAGATCTCACCAACATAACTGCCTAAACATGAGATGAACGAGGAGAATAATAGACATACTAAATGGGCAGGGGAAAGCCCAGGAAACCTCAACCTCTCACAAAAAAAAAACGGCAGGCAACTAAGGAATACTGAGAGTCAACTAAAATGTCTTCTCAAGAAAAAAAAAACACTGTTATGGAATATTACTTAACTATGTAAAGATGTATTATGTTTGTTTATGCTGCATCTGTTTAACTATGAAAAGATGTGTTGCATTTGTTTTTGTTGCCTACATGTGGTACCTGATTGGTCTAATAAAGAGCTGAATGACCATTTGCTAGGTAGTAGAGGGATAGTTGGGACTTGTGGGCAGAGAGAATAAGGAGAAAAAGGAATCAAGGCTCATAAGAGAACAAGGGAGAAAGAGAAGGTGATGCCTGGGGCCAGCTAGTTAGGCAGCCTCCAGACAGACAGACATGGAAGAAGCAGGGAAAGAAACACAGAGAGTGAAAAAAAGTCCTGAGGCAAAATGTAGATGAAGAGAAATAGGTTAAATTAAGGCATAAGAGTTAGTGGAACAAGCATAATATAAGATAAGGTTGAGCATTCATAACTAGTAAGACAACACCCTGTTATGATTTGGAAGCTGGATGGTGGCCCAAAAGAAAGCCTGCTACATTTGGCTTTTTCAATGTGGTGATCAAATTTCCACATAAGGCCTGAAGAAGCTGAAAAAAATACAAAGCAAACAAAAACAGAGCTACTTTAAGATGCTCTGCCTTACAATGAGCAATTGAGTAATGATCAAGTTAAGTAGAAACAAATAGCTAAATAGAAACACCTGTGACAGCGCTGGGCACCAACTTGCTAAAGTTGGGGTGATTTTAATACAGCTCCTAGTGAAATGCAGCTGTCAGCTGTCAGTCAGGCTCTAGGGGAATATCATGAATTGAGTTGGGCAAATACAGCTCTCAGTGCCTCATGCAGTCAGAAAAGGCTAGAGACAGGCAGAAAAAACAGGTCCTAGTAGAAGAGACCTCTAAACTGATTATGCTGTGTTAAAAATGTGCATAGTCTTAAGAAAGGAAGGAAAATGGATTATAAAGAGTCACAGAAATGATAGTTTATAAATAATGAATTCTTTAAGGAGAGAGTAAATTATTATGAAAAGACAAGCCACATAAAGATGGGAAATACACAGGGAATTTGAAGGAGTGCTGTCACTATAAATGAGAGACGTTCTTTAAATCTATACATGTGTATTTGTACACTTAATTAAGTGCATTATAGGTATTTTTAAGTAAACTGTTGCTGAGGTGCAGCTGCTGTTCCCTGCACCTGAGAGAAACATGGCCCTTTTGTTCCTTCCCACCTGGTTCTAGGCCACCAGCTAGCTTATGCCCAAAATAACCACACAACAAGTATATTAATTTAAATTCTGCCTGGCCCATTATTACTAGCCTCTTCTTGGATAACTCTCACATCTTATTTCAACCCATTCTTTATAGTCTGTAAGTCACCACGAGGTAGTGGGCTTACCGGGAAGATTCAGCATGTCTGACCCTGGTGGCTTCATGGCGGCTCTCTCCCTGACCCAGTCTTCTTCCCAGCATACTGTTCTCTTTTCCCCGCCTATCTAAGTCCTGCCCTATCAAAAGG
>JAQHUG010000506.1:449715-469237 GCA_028555095.1 Dicrostonyx torquatus | reverse complement strand
TTCTTTCAAGATATGCAAAGAACTTTACTGGAATTTTTATGGGCATTGCATTGAATCTGTAGATTACTTTTGGTAAGAATCCCATTTTTACTATATTAATTCTACCTACCCAGGAGCATGTTAGATCTTGCCATTTTCTGGTGTCTTCTTCAATTTTTTCTTCAAAGATTTAAAGTTTTTGTTATACAGGTCTTCCACTTGTTTGTTTAAAGTTACTCCAAGATACTTTATGCTATTTACTGCTATTGTGAAAAGTGATATTTGTTTGATTTCTTTCTCAACCCATTTATCATATGTGTAAAGAAGGGCTATTGATCAAACTAAATGCAGAGAAACTCACAGCAATCTCACTAAAATCAGAAACAGGACAAGTTTTCTACTCTCCTCCATATCTATTCATTATAGTTCTTGAGGTCCTAGCTAGAGCAATAAGACATCAAAAGGACACCTAGGGGATACAAATTGGAAAAGAAGTTAAACTCTCATCATTTGCTGATTATATGATAGTTTGCATAAGTAACTCAAAAAAATCTACCAAGAAACTTCTACATCTCATAAACATTTTTCAGTAATGTAGCATGATACAAGATTACCACTGCCTTCTTTTCTCCTTTATCTTTGGTCAGATTTTCTGCCTCATTGTATGCTGCCTGCCTATTGGTCAAATCAACTTCTTTATTAGCCAGTGTTAACAAAACATATTTACAGCATATACAGCACATCCCCCATCATCTTGATATCTCCTCTAAATCTTACTTTTGTTATGTGTAGGACTCTAGGCTCTGTGTGACTGTCATAATCAAGAGCTACCACATTTCCCAGCCCATCATGATCAGTCTTACTTAAGCAATAAGTTGTTTAGATAACTTCTATATATATGGTTGGTTCTACTCATTAAATATTTTTTCATGGCAAGTGACTAAAAGCAGGGTATTATGAATGCTTGTCAAGTGTTCTACCATTCAATTACTTCTACAATAATTCATTAGCTCTTATAGTGCAACATTTTAAGGTCACAAATATGTTTTTAGAGATTGTATGTCTAACTCCTTAACCTTTAATCAATTTTATGTCTTATGTCAACATACTCATTTCATTTAGCATGTACAGTAATAACATAGATGCTGGGGATTTTGTATCATGATCCTAATTATATGATAATGACTGACTGGAGGACAATCCTGTAATATTGTCATTAAGCTGAGTCACATAGTTAAAACAAATATAGTATGAAATAAGCAAAGATGATAATTTTATGCAGAAGGCATGCCGTCTCTCATCAATGGAAGATTTAGGAAGTGAAAACTAATACAATAAGTCTCTCTACACAATGATTGAGATTACTATACTATAGTTATTCTAATAGTTATCTAAGTATTTTGTGGGTCTTTTAATCAAAGAACACATCGCTTATATTATTCTAATTTAGTCTAGTATAATTAATTTTGATGGATTGATCACCCACTGGTTTGCTAGGGGCTATAATCTATTTTTGTTTTAATGAGCATGACCAGGAAGTTCAAATTCACCTGGGAATAACTGTGGATACTAGCTAGTTTGGTCATTTCTAACTCCTTCCACTGTCACTTACTGCAACTGGGGCAAACATTGTCTTTGTCATATACTACAATAGAAAAGGTTCATGTGCCCTTTTGTGACATTGATGACACTATTAGAAGTATGTAATACTAAAATATGAACACAAATGACATTTCTATAACAAAATAACTGAGTTAAGTATGAAAAAGTAAAATTCTCTAAGCTAGGTCTGGACTGTGAACAATTTGATGAAATTAAGGCATTATAAAATGATTTAGAAGGACTATTTAAGGTCCAATTCCAAATTAAGAAAAGAATTGTTTCAAACTGACAAGTTGATTGGTTGCTAGGGATTTCCAATAGTATAACTAAAATGTCCCCCTGAGGGAATCTATTTCAAATACGTTTGTTGATTCTAGTGAGTGTGTTTCTCAGTACATGCAAGTTCACTGGTTATCTATCAGTGCAGACTTCAGCATCTGAATTTCTGCAAGATGCAACAGCCAAAATTAGTAGATTTAACCTGGTTTAATTTTTTTGATATTTTAAACATTGGTAATTATATAATTTTCTTTAAACCTAGTTGCTTCACTTTGTAAGAGAATGCCTCTCCAAATACCACTTCTTAGTAAAACACCTACTTCTTATTTGTCCTACAAATAAGAGAACAGAATCTAGGCAGTGCCAGAGGCATCCATATGATGTTCCAAATTACTCATATTACATAACATAGTACATACAATTTTTACAGGCCTTCTCAAACTCTCTTAAAAATGTTTCCATCTAAGAACACGGATTTTGTAAATTTTAAAACCTGGTGATTAAACTTAAGTTTATACAAGAGCATTATGCACTAAATGTGGAAAGTAAAAGCAAAATCTTTACCATTACATTTTAAAGGTTGGTACAGGGTGCCAGGTTCTGGAGCTGATTGTCTATATTATTTGTTATCCATTGGACAATCTTACAGCCATGGGATAACAGTTAATCCTATAGATCTGCCATATCCATGAGATTCTCTTCTTCAACTTTTCCTGCATTTAGAGCTAAACATATGTGTATTTCCAAAGCACAAGCACCGAATTATACTATAGCTTAGGTGTATTGTTCAGGAAGGTTGATAGAAGACACACAAATTTTCCATTGCCCTTGTCATTATCAGTTCCATTTTTTTCTCATGTTTTCCCTGATGTACTTGTGACACATGCACGTTTTTATTCCATCTATTGGCTTGGATGATTAAGTGACTTCAGGCATGCCATGAAACAGAGAAAAAAAACACAGAAATTTTCATCACTATCAATACCTAAGATTTAACTCCTATGTAAACTTTTTTTTCTTTTTTGACACTCAAACTTTTCATAATTCTGATTAAAACCTAACTGGAACACTATATTTTGCATGAGATACACTGTCCTAAATGATAAGAATATATTTCCACAATCCACATTATACTGCTTTTCTTGGTAATTCTGAGCAATGCTGTATGTAATGTTTTTTGTAGATCAGCAGTTTATGTATGGGAAATAGCTTCTCACTACTAATTTTGTAAGAAACATAAATTGCTGCTATTTCATTTAGTAGCTAGGACGTTTGGCATTCTTTTAAATGAAGATCTTACTATTTTGTAGCCCAGGGCAATGCTTTGACCTTTTCAATATTCCATAATTAGATTGGCTGCAATTCTACTTTGCCTCCTGTTTACAGTCAAAGCAGCCTCTGGGAAAGGGGCAGAATGACCAGCTGTTCACAGTTGAAAATATTTTAAAGGTCAAAGAAATAGAGCATTTTAACTGTCTATTCTAATGAAACATGTTCACGTTTTTCCATGAGAATCTAAAGAAATAGAAAATGCATTTTCCATAAAACAAAGATGAGACTTTGCTACATTTCTGAAAATTTTCAACTGACTCAGGTATATGTCTTGACCTTTAGACAGAGTTGTATGCTTATAAAACTGGTTTTGTCTGTGTATTACTTTGCTCACTTCTCTTCCCACTCAGAGCATGCCTCTTTCTGTTTAGTACTTACAAAAAACTGGATACCTAAATAAACTTTTATCAAAATTTATTGGCTTTCAAACTATATGATGAATAAACTAATATCTGCTTTTGATAGAGGTGTATTTCAAATAATGCACATATTAATATACTAAATGTTTAACATAGTAGGTATTTATTCTTCTTGTTATAAATTGTTTAGATGGATTTTTATATTATCAAGTAGATTTTAATGAATATCTTTAAGTGCTTTCTGTATGATATAGACAGTCATCTTAGTATCATGGATTATAAGAGAAAATAAAAATTCTTAAGAGATGTACCGACCTCAGTGTACATTGTTCAGAATATTTTTTTTCCGTTTGTTTCTTTTGTTTTTCATGTGGCCTAATGAAGAAAAACGACAACAATAATATATTTTCTCTCAAAAGGAAAATATGCAAGTAACATTTATAAATAAATTATTATGGGTAGCTTGAATCACTTGAATTTGTAAATGAAAATGCTATTTTATATCAATGAAAAAAATCTCTCCAAGAAATATGTATGTCATTTGGCTTGCGAAACACAGGCGAGTCCCTTTATTTTATTGACCTTATGTTTTACATTTAATAATTTTGTAATCATATGTTTTGGCAATGATTCAAATTTGCCTTGGTTTGTATATTAAAAAGGAATTAAGTTATTACTGGGAAGTTATTGGGTACCTTGCTGAGATATGTGGATTTGAAATACTGGGAGAAAACACTTATTTGCATCATTTCAAAAAATAACAGATAAAAAGATTTAATAAGTCTAACCTGACAAAAGATATGGGAGAACCCTAAGAAACATTCAAATTTCTATAAGGAGAGCTGCAGCAGAAAACAGCTAATGGTGTGATATAGCAGTATTACAAATAATGTTGCTGTATGTTGCTTCTATAAGAAGAATTCCAAGGCAAACTCTACAAGGTAATAACTTTCACAGAGATCATCTGTTTATATGGATTTACAGAACAGACCAATCTGGAGGAGTTCTGTGAAAATCCTGTAATTATAGCCACAGATATTCCAAGGATATGTGAGTACATAAAACTTCAAATTGCTCCTAGAACACATCTTCATGCATGCTAGAAGTGATGCACTTAAGGTTGAAGTGCTGTGTCTGTCTTGAAGAGCTACTCTGGGAAAAGTCTGTAAGTACATATGTAATAGTCATGTTGTATAGAAGTTACAAGACTATTTTTCCCTTTTAGATATTATTGTTTTGTCTATAAATTCAAATAATATGTTGAATCAAAGAGGAGAGATTGCACATTTTTATTTAGTTCAATGGAAGTGCTTACAGTTTTCCTCTCCATTTAGAGTCACTTACATATAATTATTTGTTTGTTATATATGACCTTTATAATGTTGAAATATTCCCCCTATTTAAGTATCTATAGAGATTTTGTTAAAAGGAATGTTGAGTATTACAAAGCCTCTGATGAATCTATTGAAATATTTATGTCATTTTCATTCTTAATTATATACTGGACTGTATTATCAATCTGAGAATATGGAGTCATCCTTACATTCCTGGAATAAAAACAACTTAGAAAATGTGATTTTTTAACGTGTTGCTGAATTAGAATTAATAACTTATATTTTATTTGTTTACTTATACCACATATTATGAAATAGCGTTGCTTTTTAACCCTGTCTGACTTAGAGCTCACTATGCTGCCCAGACTGGCTTCAAACTTGAATCAATCCTTCTTCAGTCTCCCAAATAATAAAATTACAGACATATTTTTCCACACTCAACTTAGAAAAGATTTCTGAGTATCTCCTTGAAGACTCTTCATGAATATTCACAGAAGAAATTGTTTAATAATTATCCTTATTGTTTGTGCATCATTGGTTTAATATCAGAATAGTAAGGACTTCACTGAAGGAATTTGATGGCATTTATTGTTTAGAGTAGTTTTAGAGGGCATTAGTGTAGATTCTCAAAGAAATTATTGTTAGATACCACACCAGACATTCTTCCTTTTGGTAGATTTTGCATTGCTAAGCAGATACCTTATCTCCAATACTCCCACATTTTTAAGGTTTCACACTCCTTCAGAATGAAAGACATTCCTCTGAAACCTATGAGAAGTGACACCAACTCTGTCACATGATCCTGTATCCTAGAGCCCTGTCATGATGTCTTTCCATGGTATTAATGTCAGCACATTGGACCCCAAACCTAAGATCTTTCATTATTACACAGGCTTTAACCTCAGACCTGAAACATTTCAATGGTAGAATTCCACTCTTCTGAAATTTTAAAAGATTTTTAATTAATTGAAAATAGATTATTTTCTGATAAAATATGTCCTGATTATACCTTCCACTCCCTTCACTCCTCCCAGTTCCTTTCCACTTAACCTATCCTCCAAATCCACTCCCTTTCTGTCTCTCATTAGAAAAGAACAGACTTCTAAGAGACTACAACCAAACATGAAAAAAAATTAATAAGATGAAGCAAAAGCCATCATATCTAATAGGAGAAAAAGAGTCTCAAGAGCAGGCACAAGAATTATAGACCCAGAGCCGGGCAGGGGTGATACACACCTTTAGTCCCAGCATTCAGTAGGCAGAGGCAGGCAGATCTCTGTGAGTTCAAGGTCAACCTGGTCTACAAGCGCTTGTTCCTGGACAGGCTCCAAAGCTACATCAGAACTCTGTCTCGAGAAACAAACAAACAAGAAAAAAATTACAGACATACTCATTCTAAGAGTCCCATAAAATACTAAGCTAAGAGCTATAATATATACACACAGAGAAACTGATGGAGACACACGTAGATCTTGTACTTGCTGCTTCAGTCTCTGTGAGCTCATATGTACCTTGCTTAGCTGATTCAGAGTGCCATCTTTTCCTGGTGTCCTACATTCCCTTTCAATCTTACAATCTTTCTGTCTCCTTTTAAAGGAGATCCCCTGAGGTCTGCGGAGAGGAATTTGATGGAGAGCTCCAATTTAAACTCTCTCCAAGTACTTTCTGACTGGTGGTCTCTTTGTCTATTCCCATCTGCTCCTGGAGGTAGCCCCTCTGATGATGACAAGATAAGGTACTTATCTATGAATATAGCAGAATATCATTAGGAATCATTTCAATGATTTTGTTTCTTAGATCCATAATTTTTGGTTTTACTCTAGACCCTGCCTGGGCTAACTAGTCTCTAGTTCTTGGTTACCCTAGCAGTGTCCCATGTGGGTTCCTTCTTACAGACTGGTCTTAAGTTAAATCAGACATTGGTTAAGCTTTGTGATACCATTGCCCTAGGATAGATACCACACCAGACATTCTTCCTTTTGGTAGATTTTTGCATTGCTAAGCAGATACCTTCATTGTAGCTCAAAGGTTTTGTGGCTGGGTTGCTGTCCACATTTCTTTTTCAGGAGCCTGCAGAGCAGTTGAAAGCACCAAAGAGACTAGAGCATAGTGGTACAGACTTTATATAGGCATAAGCTTACCTTCTCCACATTTAATGAGGTTTCTGGGTGTTATTCTCATTCTCTGTTTAAAGATTCATTGTTCACATTTGTATATAAATTTAGTCATTCTTCTTTCTTTCCAATTTATTTGCATATAAATTTTCAGAAAGTTTATTTAATTATCCCTTGTAGTTCAGTGGTACCTCAATATCCCCTATGTATTTCAAATATCTATTAATTTATAGTACTAAATCTTGCCTACCATTCAAAGAACAAACACTGTCTCATTTTTCCTTTGTATCATTTAATCTGTAAGTTTCATTATTTTTCTACAACTTAATTGCTTGCTTCAATTTTCTTTTTTTGTTTAGTTTACTTTTTGATTTCCTAAGTCTTTGACTTGCATCCCTCAATGATTTACTTGAGTACTCTTTGGTGTTTAATGTTATCACACATAAATTTCCCCTCTGGAACCACTTTCACTGTGTCCCAAAGGTTTTCTTTCATTTTTATCTGATTCTGATATTTTATAATTTTCTTTCAAATCTTTTTAGTAATTCACTTAGCTGCAAAAGTGTAGTTTTCAATCTCTGTGTATTTGTATAGTATCTTTTGTAATTCACTTCTAATTTTCTTACACCATCATCTGATTATATATAATCAATTATTTCAATATTTTTTAATTTTATTAATTTACTCTATCCCCTAAAGTATGATATACTTTACAAGAATTGTCATGAATTTCTACAAGGATGCATATCTTAAAGTTGTTGAATAGAATATCTATAGATGTTTGTTAAATCCACTTGATCTGTGGTACAGTTTAACTTTAAGCTTCATTTTTGATCTAGACTATATTTTTATTGATGAGGTTGGTGTAGTGAATTGTTGATTTATTGTTGTATCTTGGCATAGATGTTCTTTTAAATCAATTTATATTTACTTTAGTTTTAGTAAGTTGGGTGTACCATAATTCAGTGTGTATATGGCTACACTTATTGTATAATTTTAATGATTTTGACGATTTTTGTCAATCTAGAGTAAACTTTTCCCTATTGTTCCTAATTTTGTTTGAATGTGGACTTATCAAACACATGGGATGTCATTTTCTCCCTCCAGCTCTACAATTTAGGTCTGTGTATTTTTGTCACTGAGGTAAGTTAATTGAAGGTATCAAACACTTGTGTAACCACTATGATATGTTGACATTCTGGCAAGAAATTGAACCCTCTCATGTGAAGATTGAAGGATGCATTGATTGATGAGTTATAAATAAAAATCTTAGGAGACAGTTTAATACCATGCTCATTTGGCAAAATAATACTAGTTGATTCTCATCAAGGATCTGCAACCTGTAGAGCTATAGGCTCTTGAGATGTAATAGTAATAAGAATGGTTTCATTTTATAGACTTGAATATAATCAGAAAGTAATTGATTATTCCACTGATTTTTTGAGTCACTATTGCACTAGGGGGCATATCTATCTCTTAACCAAAACTCACATATGATTTCATTCATTTATCCATTCAGGTAGATTAGAATGACTAGAGTGAATTAGAGTTATATAATGTTCTTTTGTCATATCACCTAAACTCTTCTAAATTTTTAGCAGTAGAACCTCTAGTTAAATAGAATTTCCAGAGTGCAGCCCTTGTTAAAAAGGGAAGATGATCTGAGATGTTTCAATAAAGACTTTTCCTTGCTAGCACATAGGATTTTCCTTTGAAAGCGAGATTGAATGTTATGAGATAAACCTCACAGAATTTAGGGTGGAGATTTGCTTCAGTGTTAGAGCACTTCCTTAGTAAGTGCAAGGCTCTGGTCCTTCACTCTGGAAAAGAGTTACTGAGTTAATATAATCACAAATTCATAGCAACTATGGCTACCTGAATAAGACCTACACACACACACACAAAAATAAGATGTGAAAGTAAGAAGGACACTACTAGTAGAAAAGGAAAGGAGTCTAAACTCAGAAAAAAATGGAAGGAAATGCAAGACGGTAGTAATGAATGGTTAATGTGTCCATAATACACTGTGCACATATGCAGAATTTGTGAATAAATACAATTTTAAAATTCTCTAGTACAAAATTTTTGAAAAAAAAATGTTCACAGAACTATGAAGAACAGCCAACATAGCTGGGCCCCTGGAAGCATTAAAACTCAGCTTCCACCAAATCTCAATTAAAATTTTTACTTTCATTAGCTAGAATTTATTAGTATAAGATTATTTTGCTCTGCTATTTTCTCGATATTTGCCTGTAACTGTGAGAGAGGCCTTGTGATATTACAGAATCAGAGAAACTAACCTTGCATGTTGTATCTCATTTGTTAACCTTAGATTCTACAAAGATTCATAAATAATATGAGTGTATTTTTTTTAACAAGGTCAAAATAAAACAGTCTAGGGGATTAGAAAAGTGAGTAAACAGAAGGAGAGGATAAAAATGGAAGGGCAAATAGTTATGGGGTAAATCTGTTCAAAATGCATTATATCTTTGTATGAATATGTCCTTATTAAAGCTACTACTACATAGTGACTATATACCAATAAATCACAAAAAAAGACTACAGAAAAAAACAGTTGCTTTATCATTTTCTGCCTTTTTCTTATTAGTAGAACAAAGCACTAACATTGATATTCCTTTCATATTGTACCAGAAATTGGAACTTTCTTGTGATCAATTGTCATTTTGATTATTATGGTTTTCACCTTCAAAATCTGCATATTTCCTTTAAAATAATCTCAATGCTTTGGTTTATAATCTTTGAGTAGTCATTATCATCATGACTCTATTTGCTTTCTTAATCAGATTGTTTTAGGTATCTCAACATAGGTGTTACAGCTGCCCTGATATTCTTAGCTGTTGTATCTTCTGTGAGGGAATGATTGGCTGAGATTTTCAGGAGCCTATACTTTACTGTTCCTCTGAGTAGCTTATAGTTGTTATTGCTATCTGAAAATCTTACATGATATATTCTGATGTGTTTGAATAATAAGTTTTACTTCTTTATTTCTTAAAGATATGGATACAATTCAGTGAGTTCTAATTCCCACATAGTATATACACAGTGATACTACTCCTCAGGCCATGCAACCTTAGCTAAGTATGCATCTCAATCTTCTTGACCATCATAAATTATCACAGTGTCAGTAGATTATCCTTGACTATCTCTTTTTTGACATTCCTTTTATGCTTATAGCTGTGCTGTATATATTAGTGTCACACCCAGCTGTTAGTTTCTACTAATTGGGAATTGTTTTTCTACTGTGTTCAACAATTCCCTGGGGCATCCACAGCCTGATCTATTTAAAGCCGACTTCTTGACAAGAAAAGGGCTCCACTTTTTGAGACTGGCTTCTACTATCCTTTGGGCAGAACATCTGTGTTCTGCAGCATTAGGTGAAGTAAACAGAAATAGAAACTGGTACCACCACCTGCCTGTGAGAATCTGGCACAAATCATGTTCTGAAGGATACAACATAGCGATATTCCACAGCTGGACTGGTGAATCTTCGTGGAATAGCACGTATATCTCAGCAATCTGAGGGAGACAACATTCTATTCTACAGCCTTTAAGAGTATGGTCTATGAGAAAGAAAACATTTCCTTTTTCTCAGTTTTTATGCAGATGCAGCAAGAAGTGAAGTCATTGGTAGTGCTTCGCTGGTCTCACACACAAGGTATAGGCCTTAAGATTTTTAGAGAATCAAGTTTGAATTCTGAAAATCTATTATTTTGATTTTTCACTAGTTGTTTTAATAAGTGAAAATAGTTCTATACTCCAGGACTTAGCAAGCCCTCAACTGATAAGTCTAGAGCGACACCAGACAAAGGAGCCTCACGAATGAAGAAGGCTCACAGTCAACAGTCTAAAATCAGGCTTGTGAATTTGCAGATAGAGGAGGGTTGAGGAAATAGAAGGAACTTACCCAGTAAGGTATCTCAAGCACAGAGGTCTGGGTCTGGAATGGAACTTAGGCTTTCTGGTTTGCCCAGGAAAGAGGCATTCTTGATAAACGATAGATTCACAAATGGGACAATGCTATGGAAGGTAAAGTTTCTAAAAGTAAAATGGTAATCAAAATATTTGGCATCTCATTGGTGAATTATAGTCCCAAGAAAATAAATGCTACACTTTCATAAATTAAGAAATATGAATATCATTGTAAAGCAAACTGATTGGCACCATCAGATACTTAGATTGCTTTACTTGTTCATGTAAAAATATGTTTATGAAAACTTTGTCTGAGACAAGAAAAAGTAGGAATCTATAAAATGAGTTCACTACAGTTGACATACAGAAAACAGAACATGTTAAGTTCTGGAATATCCTGCAATATAACTGAGAGAAAATATCCAAAATACACATTTTTTTAAAGGAAGCAAGAAATGGGGTTCTTTTCCTTTTACTGGAAAAGAAATGAAATTTAATGGTTGGAGGCTAATATGTAATTTTTTGATAAAATCAAGAAGAAAATATGTTACAGAATAGTTTACAATAGAGTCTTTTAGGTTTCAAGTGCCAAAATACATTTCAAGGAAGGAAATAGAGTTGAAGAAAATATTTATCACAATTGGAAACAATATATAGACTCGAGGCAAGTGGTAATAAAAATTAATGTATGAAATAGGGAAAGGTCAAACATGTACATATGTCTTTAAAATTACTCAAAATGTTGTTTATCACAAAAAAATCATCGTAGAGATATCAACGCATATAATTTGATTCAATTTTAAAGCCAGAATTATCGTCATAACAATCTGTGCTAATTGCAAGAAAAAAAAACATAATCGAAAATAGTTTTACATTTTTTCACTTCAAATATTAATTCTAAATTTCTGAGAAAATGCTTCACTGTCTGGTTAGCAACTACTAATGTTACCTTCTGCAGTTTACCTGGTGGCAGATACCTGTGGAGGAATAGCCTCTGAAATGTATGCTGTGAATGTTTCAGGATTTACATAAATACGAGGGTCACAAAAATGACCAATATGGATTTGGGAGGAAAATCAACTGCAAATAATTTATTTTATTAATTTAAGTTTCCACCTAATTTCTAAACTAATTAAACTAAATTATTACTCGTTATCCTTTATAGAATAAACTGAATAATAAATGTGTGGATACAGTATACATTGTTTTCTCTCTAGCTTGTTATGCAATTGTGATACTAACATTTGCTGCCAGTTTTCCCACAAACCTTAATGTATCTTATTGGTGCAATTTATTTAGCATTTTAACATTATAAGATTACCTTTCTGTATTTCATATGTATTTATAGTGGACAATTATAACATTTTAAAAGTTATTTGTTTTGAAGGAATTTATTCTTCCTCATTTGATTCAAGATGACTTTAATTTATCAGCAAATGTATAGTCCTAAGAGGAGCAAAAGACACTTTGAAACCATTAACTAATGTAAATTGGACATCGAATCCAAGCAGCACTGCATTTTACTTTATGATTTTTGATGGGTATATGTTATAAACTAAAAATATGCCAAGCTGTGATTTATAAAAGGCTTTCTTACAACATTCTCAAGGGATGACAGCTTTTCCATTAAGTTATTTTGGGATTCAGGCACTAAATGAAAAATGTAAAATACAAGTTAGAGCTAAACCAAGGACTCTGTGCAATAAATTCATTCACAATTAAAATGCATAGCAGCTAATCTCTTTGAAAAATCTTGCTTTCAGGATTCTATGTAATGAGTCTGTCTGCATGTGTCTTATGTATATTTTAGTTGTAAGTTTAATCACTAGAGATTGATTAACTTAAAGATTCTCAAGGCATTGTGGTGGAGATGAGGCTTCCAGAGGTAGAAATCAATAATATTTAATTTAGAAGTAATATACTAACAAGTCTTTCTCACTGATCATTATTAATAAACTTGCCCTTGCTTCTTTTGATGATTTTAGATATTATCTGTTATAGACTCAGTTTAACAAAATAAAGATTCACGTTTCCTTCTTTCAAATTAAACCATAGATCTTATCAGTTAATTTACTTTACTAGTTAAGTTCATATAGTAAAGACCATCTCACATGGATAATCATCTCTGGATAGTACCATATTATGATTTCTCTCTTGTATTTGAAATACCAAAATAATAATTAATAAGTTCATAAATGATTGTAAACCTTCTAATTCTCATATTACAATTTGATACCCTTTTCTGGTACGATAGGTCATTGGATGTTATACTATGAAAAAAATTGCCAGGTCTTTTTCCAAAGTTACTGCTTATTCTATTTCTGTATTTAATAGTGCAATGCTTTAGAAATACTCTAAGGTATTTCTAGAAGTAAAAATCAGCAGATTTTGTTAACAAGTTTACAAATTATCAAGGCCATTATAAGCTAATTATTTACCCAAACATCATCTTAAAAGCAAAGTATTCAGAAATAATTCACATTTATATTATTAATTACACCTTCAGAATTCTTTTGAGTGCAAAGACAAAATTTTTTATTCTTTTCCACTGACTGATCCCCTGGCATCAAATCAGATAGTGAGACATCTGATTTTAGCTGCATAGCAAGTAAATAATGAAAAATTCTGGTTACTCATCATTCTAATGGTACTCACAAATCTTCCCATGAGATTTAGTCGGTAATCTATAACTATGCAATAACCTACAGTGCTATAGCAGGATCACATTCCTTCTTTCAAGATTTATAAATCCCACACCCAAGTTACATATTTTGCAAAATGTACATTAATTCTGATGTGTACAAGATTAATATAACTTGGATTTATTTTTCACCTCATGCAAATGGTTCAAGAGTAATTGTCTCTACAGTTTTGACATAACAATCTTAGAGCAATAAGCCTTAGAGTAGGAGGGTTCTTCTGTACTTCTGTGCTTTGATTGGTTAAATAAAAATGATGCCTGGCCTATAAGATAGGACGCAGCCCTTAGGTGGGCAGAGTAGACAGAACGGAAGTTCTGGGAAGAAAGGAAGTGAGAGAGCCGCCATGATCCTGGGCCCAAGATGGATGTACTTTAGAATTGTCTGGTAAGTCACCACTCGTGGTGACATACAGACTTTTACAATGGGTTAGTTTTAGATGTGAGAGCTAGCCAAGAAAAGGCTAGTGATAATGGGCCAGGCAGTATTTAAATAAATACAGTTCTCATGTGGTTATTTTGGGCATAAGCAAGCAACCAGCAGCTGAGCGGGCTAGCGGCTCGGGGCTGGGAGCCGGATGCTGGGAACATACAACCTGCACCTCTGCCCTTAATTTACAACAAAGCCTGACATGTAGGGAAGAAAGACCAAGTCCTTATGTCATACCCCAAAAGATACCTCTGGGAGTTCTATTTTACTTTATCATGCAAGGATTCTGTGTCAAATGATAGACTCCATTGATTAACCTTCCACAATACCTGACTGAAAAATAATATTTAGTCACATACAGGCTTATCTATAAAAGATGTTATGATCAATAGAGTCTGACATGGATGCACAAGGGGGTAGTAATGTACACAAGTATGTAATTTATCCTCCTAAAGTAGAATGCAACATTCACACTTAAAACAGAAATGAGAAAAGTATAGATATAAACTGAAAAGCAATTGTAAGACCAAAACGATATATATGTAGATACATATAAATATATATATATCCAAAGTTTAAAATATGTCTTTTTAACTCTTCCACATGACTAGATTTACCATTTTTCCCATTATTTTAAATTTAATCTGGGCATGTATATTGGTGATAGAGCACTCAATTAGCATATATGAGGAATGAGGTTCTACAGTAAACACTTTCAAAAGCGACTGAAATAAAATTTAAAAGTAAAGCTATTTTTTATAAGGAGACTTTCAAACACTTTTTATGGCTGTTTTGATGATCATAGGATTAATACCTATATTCTGAGGCATCCTAGCTGCTGTAATCTGCTGCGAGACTTCATCCAAGCCTTATTTTTAATTTTTATTTTGAGATTGCATCTTACTAAGTCTTCTGGTCTCTCCTAGAACACATTTTTCAGCCTAGGCTGGTCTTGAAGTTATGGTCTTCCTATCTCCGTGTCTTGTGTAGATGGAACTTTCTCTCCTACCTGGTACTGCAGCAGTTCAGTTCCAAAGAAACACAAAGAGGCTTATATTCATTATAAACTGTTTGGCCTATTAGCTCAGGCTTATTAATAACTACCTCTGACAACTGAAATTAACCCATAATTCTTGCCTATGTTTAGCCAGGTGATTTGGTACCTTTTCTCATTAGGGCATTAACACGTTAAAATAAGAATTTTGTTTTTAAATTCACAGTTTAGTGCTCAGAATAGACCTAACCAGAGAAGTGCACAATGTAAGATATCTTTTGAGAGGAGAGATTAAAATGGTGCAATACTTCTATGCTGTGATGATGTAAAGTACACAGTTCTTATCTCAAAGCAGATAAGGGATAGTTCTCATTTCCAAAGTTCTTGATTGTCCTCTCTGTTCTCTTTTTTATTTCATCTTTATATATGCCTATAATTAACCTATATAATCAACTTTTGAAATAATTTTAAATTAAATTCATCCCATCATTTACCTTGTAATTTAAATGTGAGGAAAATAAATGTATTTAATTGTGTTATTGATACATATCAAATGCTTAGTACAGTGTTTCTGGTCCTCAGTTACAGTTCAAATTAATGTGTGCAGAATGACTGAATGGATGGTTGTGTGCCACAGCTTCTTGCACAAGGTTTGAGTATCACCAAAGTCTTCATACATTGAAAGCTAATTCTCTCTGTTAAGGCATTAGGAGAGTGAAAATTAAACCAAATATGGACCCTCTGAGAAATGACCAAAATTAGAAAAATATATTATTATGATGAAGCCATCATGATTGAATCCTAAAGATTTCATAACAAGAGATACCAGAAGACATGTATACACACATGTACTTCCCTATCTTGTGCCATGTTGTGCCCAGAATTGCATCACAATTCTACCAGGAAAAAATATTTTCCAGTATTGCTCTGTAATCTATTACGAGCAGAAACATAAATCTGATAAACTTCTTTTCTTTAAAATTTAATTTCACATACTCAGTGATATTGTGCTATTAGTGATAAAAATGGGGCCATAAAATCTATTAAATCTGAATCTAAGATAATCCCATTAAAAAGACAAATTTCTTGAAGTACACATAAAGGCACAGAATTATACAATCTCTTCTGTATTGTTTACTTTTCTCATTGCTGTGACAAAATTGCTGTCAAATGCAACTTATAGAAGAAAGGAGCTTTTCTTTGGCTCTCAATTTGAGTGTTCAGTTCATCATAGGGATGGAAGTGTTCACAAAACATGCAATAGCTGCTTTGGCTGGTACAACAGAAATATTCTGCCCATGTTCAAGGTAAAAACTTTCTTCTCACTGCAATACATGTGGAAATGCATGTTACCAGAGATGTTGCCAGAGTTTCATCTTCTATGTGAATCTAAACCCTTTTGATAATGAAAATTAAGATTACAACTTTCTCTTGCATTATATTCTATTACTAAAGTGATAGGGTATTGAATATTTTACCTACACACATATTAGGCAACAAGAATACTTTAATAATAGAAGCAGCAGCCTGACATAAGATGCATATTTATTGTTCATTATGCATTTGAAAGATAAATGGAAAATATTTACCGGAAAAAAATGAAGTACTAATCTGAGTATGACACAATGTATATAAAAATTAACATAATGGCAGTTTTTTACCTCCTGGGAAGGCAGATTCTATATTTCTGGTGAGACTTCAAATATTATTTCATAACAATTAATTTAATCACACATCTGCAGTCATATGGTGCATTTTCAGCACACTTCCCTATGTACCTGAGACTGTTTATGCTACAACTCTTAAATGATATTTTTATTTACTAATAATTAACATATTCTCTATGAAATCTGTAAGAGGGCTTTGCCTGACTTATTTTATTTTTGCCCCTTTTCAAGCCCTCATTGTTGGCTAATCATTTCCCAAGAATCTGCTCTTTTGTACAATATTTGATTGTTTTCTTCTTCACTTGGGGGTAGGGGTATGAAAAAAGATTTCAACTGTTCATGTTTATCATTTCACACAAAATGAATCACATGACTTCCCATATTGTTATTTGCATTTTGCAGAGGATTGGATTTAGGAAGATCCTTGACACTTTCTTTGTTCACCATCTGCTTTCTTGACCAACATTTCTGGTTCTGTGCATGAGAAACACTTTCTATTTTGTAAATAACAGAAAAAGGAAATCATTTTTTATTACTTTGCCTTTTCAGTTCTCATTAGCTCAACTAATTGTTATAGAAAAATTTGTGCTTTGGCATTTAATTATGAATTGTATAAATTGCTACTTCAAAGTCTTCTCATAAAAGAGAAAATGAACAATGTGGGACTACAAATATTGGTGGAAAATGTACTAATTTCCTTGAAAGGCAATTACATATAACTAAAACTGAATAAGAAATTATGAAAACAGAAATAAAATGTTAACACACATGCACTCTATTATTGATATTTGAAATATTTTGAATCCCATGATTCAACCCTCCCCATAATAATCACAAAGAAAGATTGGTCTTCATTCAAAGTAAGAAAACAAAGAAATTTGATAGATGGTTATGAGACTTTCACTACATAAGCAAAACAGGAAGTTGTATTGGGATCAGGATTTATACCCAGTGTATGAAATGGCATTTTGGAACCCATTCCCTATGGAGGGATACCTTTCTCAGCCTAGGTACAGTAGGGAGGACCTTGGTCTTCTCTCAAGGTGATGTGACAGATTTTGTTGACTCCCCATGGGAGGCCTTACCCTCTGTGAGGAGTGGATTGGAGTGGGGTAGATAGAAGGCAGAGGTGGGGAGGAAGGGGTAACTGGGATTGGTATATAAAATAAAAAAGAAGACTGTTTTAAAAAGTGTTTTTAAAAGCTAGCTCTTAATGAAGACTTTATCAGCACTTAATAAATGCTGAGATATGTCTCAGAAATATCTGGTGCTTTTTGTTAAATGATGGAAGTTTTGCAATCTAGATGGTGTGTAGAAGCTAAGAAGATAATGTAACCTGGGAATGGATCTAAGCAGTCAAGGATCATTTTTGCTCCATGTTGTTATTTCTGTATGTTCTTATTTAACAAAGTCATTGGGAAATCTGTTGAAAAAATAAAAGGACCAACAATTCACTGTTTCTTTGAGCTAAAGCTTTTATATACACTGAATTTTGCAAGAATATGGCAATCTAGTTAATTGAGGAAAGGCTATCATAATTTTTGTGTGACTTTGCTACTGACCTACTATTGGAGAAAATTACATTTAAATCTCTTGTAAAACATCCCTTTGTCAGCTTTCATTTATATCTGCCATGTTCAGGGCAAGTATTTAATGCCTTCATTACAACTAAAGTCATTACACTGAAACATTTACATACAGATTTATAGATTATTTTAATAATCATTACATTTATTTTTCTTCTGAACACACACACAGAGGACATTATACTATATTGTTTAAAACTTTATGTATATTTTTGTTTGTGATTCTACCTTTAATGGTTGAGCCTAGCTTTAATGGTGGCATAACTGGATATTGACTTTTAGAAGAATGCAAATAGATCCATATCTATCTCTATGCACAAAACTCAAGTCCAAGTGAATCAAAGATCTCAACATAAATCTAGTTATACTTAATCTGATAGAAGAGAAAGTGTGAAGTAGACTTGAACACACTGACAGAAATTTAACCCCAGTAGCACAAACACTGAGAGCAACAACCAATAAATGTGACCTCCTGAAACAGACGCTTCTGTGAGGCAAATAAACTATCAATAAGACAAAACAGCAGCCTACAGAATGGGAAAAGTTCTTCACCAACTCCACATTTAACAGAGGGTTGATCTCAAAATACTTAGAGAAATTAAGAAATTAGACATCATAATACCAAACAAACCAATTAGAAATGGGGTACAGATATAGAGTATTTTCAACAAAAGAAACTCAAATGGCCAAAAGGCATTTAAAGAATTGACCAGCATCCATAGTCATCAGAGAAATGCAAATAAAAATGACTATAAAATTCATCTGAAACATGTTAGAATGGCTAAGATCAAAAACACTGATCACAGTTCATGTTGGGGAGGATAGAGTGTAAGGGGAACAGTCCTATGTTGTTGGTGGGAGTGCAAACTCATGTAGCCATTTTGGAACTCAGTATGGTGGTTTCTCAGAAAATTGCATGTAGGAGGGTCTGTCTTTATTTCTGTGCTTTGATTGGTTAAATAAAGACTCTGCCTGGCTTGGAAGATAGGTCAGCCCTTAGGTGGGTGGAGTAGACAGAACAGAAGTTCTAGGAAGAGAGAAGGAAGTGTGCCAGTCACCATGAGGCTCCCGTCGCAGATGGATGCAGGTTATACCTTTCTGGTAAGTCACCATGTGGTGACTTACAGACTTTTATAATGGGTTAGTTTATGAGGTGAGGGCTAGCCAAGAAGAGGCTAGAGATAATGGGCCAGGCAGAGTTTGAATGAATGCCGTTCT
>JAQHUG010000506.1:421857-439338 GCA_028555095.1 Dicrostonyx torquatus | reverse complement strand
TTCCCACTTTTTCTTCTATGAGGTTCAGTGTGGTCAGATTTATATTGAGGTCTTTAGTAAATCTTGCCAGTTTTATCTTGAAAATCGACCTTTAATTTTTTCATTCCTTTGTCCTCATGAAAAAAATCTTAACAAAATGTTATATAAATATGAACAAAATATTTGTCTTTGAAAATAATTTCTTCCAGCATTGTGGCTATATCCTTAATTTATTCCACTGTCCCCATTCACTGAGTTCAGATGTCATTTTGGAATCTCCTTTAAAAAATATTAATTTCTGGAGAATTTTATATCTTGAAATGTGATCATATTTACCTCTAAACTCTTCCCAGAGCCACCCCCCATTCTTACCTACTCAATTTGTGTGCTCATTTTCTTAACCTTTTTGAGTCCTCTTTGGTTAACCCATGTACTAGATCCCCATCCAGTAGAGCATGTTCAACCTATCAAGGGTCATAACCTTCAAGAAAGGAATTCTCTCCCAGTAGCTAGAGATTAAAAAAAGTTTCTGAACTTCAGATGGAATTTCATGCCCACCTTCCTTCTCCATGCCTGGAGTTTGTTTGCTTTGAGCTGCAAATGTCCTGTATATGTTGTCACAACTACTATGAGTTCACATGTGCAACACCCCTTTTGTGTTCCCAGAATATTAACACCAGTTTCATTAGTTTAATTGCAATTATTCACTGTTTCATGTTTAATCTTGAATGAAGAACTATAATTCAATAGTGTCTTACAACTTACATAGTCATGAAAAATCTCAAAAATGCTATATACATTAGGAAAAAATGTTACATAGTCATGAAAAATCTCAAATATGCTATGCACATTAGGAAAAATGTTAGATTTTGAATATAAGTCCTCCCACTATATAGTTCTTCCAGTCCATCTTCTAAAATGATTCCTGAGCCTTGGCAAGTGTGTTTTAAAAGTCCAAGTCAGGGATGAGAACTACTCATTCTCTTTGTCTTGGCCAGGTGTTATGACTCTCTTCTGTTAATCACTATTGGCAGAAAAAAAAGCTTATTTAAAAAGAGTTGAGAAATGTACTAGTCTATGGGTATAATGATAGCTCATTAAGATTCAGCTTAATATTATGCCCATTTAACAGAATAACAGTAAGAGGTTCTGCTTTAAAACCCCTGGTTAGTCACAGGTTCTCGGCCTCAATAAGGGAGCCAAAATGTGGTTCCCATCTTGTTTTGTGGGGCTTAAATTCAATCAGAGGATGATTGATTACTTTAATGTTTATTCTACTATTTCACTATGCCAGTGAGCTTAGCTTGCTGAGACAGTTATTATTGTAGCTCTTAAGATACACAGTTGAGTATGTTGATTATTGGTTTTTCTCCTCCAATATTATAATGTCTTCCAGAACCGTAAATCTAGCCAGGGTGGATGATATTTCTAGGTCTGTACCCATTTGATTTCTTCATGTTTCATGACTCAAGTATATGGCAAACTCAGCCGTACTGTGTCACTGTCTCATTCTGGGGAGTAATCAAAGCAAATTACTCAACAATTTTATGAGTAGGACCTAGAAATGTATAAAAGGGCACTGGAATCAACTTGTGTTAAATTGCAGTGGTGCTGTGTAGAAGTATAACGAGAAGCTGAAGGTAGATTACAGTTGGAAACAAAGAACTAAAGGGAAATTTTTCTTATCTGTGAAGTAACTTTTTAGAATTCCAATGATTGTGTAGTTAAAACGTTGGTTTGCTAAAGTCAATATTCAATGTAGGAAAAACTGGATCGTAACACAGAGAATGAAGAAATATCGGCAAAATATATTTGATTATGACAGTTCTGCAAACAAGCAAATTTTCAATGAAAATTGAAGTAATTCTTTTTTTTTCAAATAAATTCAGTAGATAGCATTATTGGGGATACTCTTATTTTTTTTCATTCAAACCAGATTCCTTTTATTAAGTCACAGGGCATCCTAGTAATAGATTTCCTTGGTATAAGAGAGAAAAGCAAATGTTACACCCCAAGTGAGGTGTTAGAATGAAGTACCAGAAATATCCAGAAAAGTTCACATTTATGTTAAGACAAATTTTCTTCACATAATTCAACAAAAACAAAAATAATATATAGAGAAGGAAAAGTTATTTTTCTATTACTATTCTATTATTCTATCTACATATTTAATATTTTTATTCATCATATTATAAATATTACAATATTTATAATATTGAATGTCAACAGACATAACTAACATGAAACAAATCCCTTATGAGATACAAATATCTATGAATGTGACCAAATTTCTACTACCAAAATATTTTAGTAGCACAAAATTCAGGAAATATAGTATGTTTTCCAATTGACTTATAAGGTCATAGAATTATTGGAAACATTTAAAATTATATATGTAGAAAATTGTATGGAATGATTCTCTATATGAAGTTCAAAATAGTCCTTCCAAAGTCAATAAAGAATTGTGCTGTAATATTCATTGAGATTGCAATGAATCTGCAGATTGCTTCTGTTAGAATGGCCATACTATGCTAATCCTATCATTCCATGAACAAAGGAGATGTTTCCATTTTCTGGTATCTTCTTCAATTTATATCTTCAAATGCTTGATGATATTTTTTTATAATTTCTTAAAAAAGAAAATGAACTATTTCTTTTCATTTTACATACCAACCACAGTTCCCACTCCCTCTCCTTCTCCATTCCGTCAACTCCCCATCCACCTTACACTCGGTCCACTCCTTAGAGAGGATAAAGCACATTGCTTTGGGGAAAGTTGAAGTTTTTATCATACAAGTCTTTCACTTTCCCTAGTTAGGATATTTTATATTATTTGAGGCTGTTTTTTGATCTGTTATATTTCTGATTTCTTTATCCATCGTCATTTGTATATAGGAGGACTAGTGATTTTTTTAGTTAATCTTTTATGCAACCACTTCAACTATAATAACTAACAATAAGTAATTATAATAATCAGATATAAAATCATAGCTAATATAATTATATTAATCAATATAACAGTAAATAATAACTAAGTATTAACTATAATAACTACATCCTTTCTAGGTAAAGACTAAATTAGAATCACATTCCCATAATGGTTTACTAAATGTCCCATAATGAAGTACCACAGTCTAGATGGCTTAAACAAGAGAAATTTATATACTCACAATTAGAGTACCAGAAAGTCCAAAATTAAGATGTTGGGACTCCTGGCTTCATTCTGAGGCCTCTCTCTTTTTGAGGTAGAGGTCAGTATTTTTCCTTTGTCTTTATATGGTCTTCCTTTGTTGTATTATGCAATCTTACCTCCTCTTTGTATAAGGATACGATCGCATTAGATTATGACTCACTTTAATGAACTAGTTTAACCATAATTATCTCTTTAAAGACACTATCTCCAAATTTATTCCTATTATGAGGTACTGGGAAGTTAGAGCCTCAGCATATAAATCTGCTGGAAGAGAACAAAAGTCAGAACATACAAATTTCTAATGAGAAACACAAGTAAGAAACACAAGTGAGAAATCCATAGAAATTTATTCGGAGCCATTAAATGTGATATTGATCCAAGACTTGGAATTTTTAAGCATCTTAGAATCAGTCTGGCATCAACGAATATTAGTATCTGAGCCATCAGCAGGCAAAATGTCCCTGGCAAAACTCCAAATACCCAGTCCTTTTAATTTCATCGAACAATTCCTTCATTTACAAAGTTGAAGTCTAATTCAAAGACAGCTTATAGATAGCTGAAGTCAAAATTATACTTATTCTTTAGATCATCAACATTTTGATTCATGGCATTGGAGACATTGATGAAAAATCTTTCTTTGCAGCAACATGGAAACCTGTCTTTTATAATACAATACTATTCATTGTGTGTACAGGTTGTATTCCCCCAAATACAAGAAATTTGCCGAGAAAAAGATGTTATGAAAATTTTTGCTCTATCTCTCACACATGACTTCCAAATTTCACATGCAACTTTGAATTGTTCTCTGTCTCCTTCCATAATACATTACTCTTGTTATATGCATGGGACTCTAAATAATCCTTATAAATGCTTTACTTTTAGATTTTTCTTTATTCAAGTGAAACAGCTATTTGCTAAGCAGTGACTTGACTTGTTTTGTAGTTGTACTTTTTACTATCTAGAGTGTTCTTTCCCCAGATTTCAGCCTAATCCCTCTCTTCCATGTCATTGAACCACCACTTTAATTATATCATATAGTATCCATATAAATTTGAATGCATCTTTGAGTACTGTTATTATGCCTATTTCAGATGCTTTTTTTCTTTTTGACACATAATGTGACATGTAATCAATGTAACTTGCAATGCTATGTCCTCCTGATAGAATAAAAAATCTGTTAAAGCAAGATTATTTAATGTTGTTATATAACATAATTCCTAGCCTCAGTCCTGAAATATGAAGAATTCAATACATATTTTTATAACTGAAGTGAAAATTTAGATTATAATAAGAATTGAGGCAGGATCAATAAGAATATTTGTCCTAGATGTTCATATTAACTGTTTAATAAACTTTTACTACAATGTGTTCTGATTTCTATACATTTTTTAAAAACTCTTTGTGCCTTTCTGTTTAATTAATGACTAACACTAGTTTCTGGCCACTTGGATGTTTATTTATTTCCTATTATTTCCTGCCATGGTATCTTTCTTCAGTCTATGTTGTCAGTATTTATAAAGACCTCGAATCACATAAAATGTTACTTCTTAATTTTATCATCAAAATTTGTTAGGGAGTGTATTATAAGCAAGTACTTCTGACTAATTTATATGTATTTATCTTCAAAAACATCATATCACTCTCATAATAATGTAATGTATATTCTATTTTTGCAAAAAGTTGGAAACAAGATGCCTAAATACTACCCAGCTATTTATGAAAAAAAATAACACAATATTGGTCTTTATTCATTTGTCCCCCTGTATGGAAATTAAGTACTGAAATTGCTATAATAATGACTTATCTGAAGACTAAATGGTGAACAATAATTAAGTTTTCTTATAACAATTACTACAATGAAAGCAACTCAAATTAATCCAACATGAATTTGAGCATCTTCCTTTCCAAAATTTCTCAACAATGACATCTGGAAAGAAAGATTTTACCATGAATAATCTAATCTTTCAGCAATAGTTAATATAGATTGGAAGGGTTGAAAGTTGAAAGTTGAGTAGATTGTAGACATAATTATCCAATAAAAAGAAAATAATGCTTATAATAGGTTGTTGGCAATAAGTGGGCTAAGCAAAACAAAATAAACAAAATTAAAAAGAGGACTCATGAGATCTAATATTTTGCAGGATGTTAAGCTTACCTGTCACTGGGTTCCTACCCTGAAGTACACTCTACCAAACATAGAAACAAAAAAAAATGTATTTGATGGTTTCATTAAATTAATGTTAACACTGTTAATCCTGTGGCATTATAGAAAGATGGAGAGCAGCAATAGTTCACACTAGTTCATTCATGATAGAAGACATTTTGTGTATGTGTATTTGGCTTAGATTTTCATTGTCTATCTTTTCTACTTTCCTTCTTTTTCTTCCCTTCCACCTGTCCCTAAAGCATACAATGATCTTATGTATCATCATTGCTTAGAGGAAAAATATCCAACAGGGATGGAGTATTTATATTATAATTTACTTCAAAGTCTGGCAAATTTTCTTTACAGAAAGTTAATAGGAAAAAATGGATGAATTGTGTAAAGCTACAATTTCAAAGTTCTATAAATCAAGATAAGCATAAAATAAACTGAAAACTGTTTATTCTTAGAAAACCTACCAAATTCTGTGCATGATTGGTGAGAGCGTGTTATAATGCTGCCTGGGGTAACTCTTATTACAGTTCAGTTGGGTCAATATATACATCAGCATTCTTCTCTAAGAGCAAAGAAATAACCTCTTCAATTTAACATTGTGCTAGAGGATCTAGAGATAGAAAATAAAAAGAAATAAAATCTTCTAACTTGAAAAGGAAATCTAATTTTACTCATTTAAATATGTGTAGTATATTAGACAGAAATTGTGTATGAAGAAAATCATGATATAAAGCAAATTTATTGAGTAATTATCACAAGACATACAATTAGATAAAATCCATGTGCCTCTATGAAACAAGAAATTATGAAAAGGGCTGGAAACCTTTTTAGAGAATATATGTACAGATTTGAAAGTTAGGTATAATTTTCAATACCATAAAAATAAACAAAATATAATGTGAATTATTTATTTATTTTATCATATCAAATGTGAGAATGATGATGTCATGAGCCACTTTTTGGGGTGACTTCTGCTGGATTCCTAGACACAGGGGTTCATATGTCTCAGCCTAGCAACATGAGGATGAGAAATGTTAGATGTAAAGAATGGAGATAAGAGAGAAACACGGAGGCAGAGAATAGTAACAAAAGGGCAACTCAGTGAACACTGAATGCTGATTTTGTTCGCATTTATTTTGCATATGCTTTTATATCCCAATACAGAAAAGGAGCAAAAGACAAAAGACTACTTTAACATGATACAAAGAACAACCAGAACAGTTACTTGCTCTAATACTTGAGACATCAAGCCATTAATTAATTCCTGAGCAAAGCATTTGATATTTGGGGCAGTAAACACACTCTAGACCAATTGTCCTGCAGGCAGCAACTCCCTGAGTCAAAACTCCTATTTCAAAAGAAGGAGCAGAATATGCTTGAATTCTTTAACATTTGGTCAGGATAGAGCAGTTCTACACCTATGGGCCATCTTAATGTCCAAAACACCAAGTAACCATTCTATAGGTAAGGATATTTTGTTTTGTAGCCACACCTGTTGTCAACAACATTGAAAAAGCAAATATATGCTCAAACTCTCTGATCTTCAGACAAAGCGGAATAGGCTTACAGTTTTGGATTCCCACATTTTGAGAAAAGAATATGTAGACAAGACAATAGGTAATAAGAAAAAAAACTGTGATGTTAAATATGAATATATAAAATATATAATAATTAATTGTTTCAAATTAACAAACACTTAGACCATTCAGAGAACAGCAAGACCCAAAATATATAAAAATAATTAAAGAGAAAAGAAACCTCATAGTTAATGAAACTGATCTGGAAGCCTCATCTCTGAAGACTCTCCTCATAGTTTAAAAAAGTAGTTGAGGGTAAAGAAATCAAGAGTCTACCCATCTGTACACCAAAAAATTCACAATAAAGACAATCATGACAAGATATCCCCAATAGTGCAAGAGTGGCATTCTTGTCTCTGAAGCACCTACCAACTATCTCATTGGATAGAAGGCCTGCTCAAGAAGAAAGAAAGCATGCCTGATATTGGAATCCTGGTCAACTATATGTGTCTAAAGAGGTCATAGATTCTAGAGGTGAAATTACTAGTTTCATCTTTCTATGCTAAAAAAATGTAAGTATATTCTAAATGCCTATTTTTTATAATGCCTGATAAGCATAGCTCTCAACCCCTCATCAAAGAAACTTCTTTTTTATTTGCAACAGGTAGAGATTATTATATAGATCCACAATGTTCATAATGCAGAGAACAAATGATTGTTGGGTGCCCTCACCCAATTGCTACATCTAGAGCACAACCCCTACATTTCAGGCTCAGGTTAAACCAAGGAAGAGAAAGTGCAAAGATTGTAAGACCCAGACAATGATGTTACCAGATTCCAGATAGTGTCTTGTATATATGATTGAGAAGCTGTACTTATGAAATCTCAAAAGCATAGTTGCCTAAATAAGACCTGAATAATGGTAACACCAGTGGAGATGGCAATGTGGTTGATGGAGTGTCATAAGGCTCTACCCCTACATGAAGAACTACAAACATTCAATGGCTACTAAGAAAGAGAAACAATTTTCCCCCAAAGATCAGCTCCCTAGTAGATTATCTAATCCTAAAAGGTCATCCCTAAACACATGTATTAGAAATACTAAATGGACTTGGTACTACAGGCTGTCCAGATTTTAGGAGTTCTAAACTAAAATTAATTCACCATGAAGGCATTCATATAACGACTGGAGTATATATATATGGCCTTAAGGATTACAGGTAGCACCATCATTACTGTCTAGTAATGCATGGACTTTAGATTACATAGAGAAAAATAGTTTAAAAACTTTTACAATTGTAGATGTATTAGGTTGACATAATAAATAACCAAGCCAGCTCAATATGAGCGGGTTTTTTTTAATGAATGAAAAGAGGGGAACTCATGCTACACCGGTAGGAGGTCCAAAGTCCTATCCATCTGGTGGACACCCTTGGAGAGAGCACACACCTGTGTTCTTTTGATTTTCTACCTGGGGTTCAAGAGGCCACACCCCAACTTGAAGTGATTGGTTAATAGCCTCTTCCCTATCATCTGCCCCGTTTGTCTAATCAAATCCATTGAAACCTAACACAGCTATATACAATAGGAACAGATACCAAATACAAAATTACAAATAGAGAATATTAAGCAAGGAACACATAACAAAATTTTACTAAACATTCTATTTCAAGGAGTCTAACTATTGTATTGAAATTAAGCTTGTGTAAATTGTGAGGAAGGTAACTATAATTATTTAATCTTCAACTCCATCAAAGATATGAGAAGGGAAACAATATTACTTGAGTGGACAAGAAGTGTAATGGAGAAACTTCCAAAATGTGTAACAAATGACAGAGACAACTGACTACCTGGGCAATCACCCAAAGTCTCATTTGCAATGTTGAAGCGACCAACTTTGGCTAAGGCCTAAAGTAACTGACATACCATTTTTGAAGGCAAATAACTTTTTAAAACTATCTTACCCTGTCTTGGAAGGATATGTTTTATCCATTTATGGATACTCCGTATCTCTGTCAGTGGTTGAGGTATGGGTGTTTCTTTGCCCAAAGGCCAGTTCTGCCAAGAAGAAAGGCTCCAGTTGGAGTTACTCTGATGCTCAACATTCTCTCGGGAATAGAATGGTTTTGCCAGGAGCAGTTGTGTCTCATTGTCACGAAACTATGAAACTCTAAATTAGATTAAAGGCCATTTTCTACAGCTCCTTGAAGAGGTTGAAGATTATCCATCTATACTGAATATAATCTCTGTGTATCTAAAAAATCTGATTAGTCCAATTATAAATATAACAAACATAGATGACTATTGATCTATAATTCTCAATACCTATCTAACTTAAAAACTAAGACAATAAACAACTGTGCAATAAATGAGGACAATGACCTTCAAATGTAAACAATGTATAAGTATCTTGATCAGAGGTAGTAACGTGGTATGGTAAATATATATCAATACATAAACAATGTTTTAAACAGAGTTAGAAGCATACATGCATACAATATTCAATATAATTTAACGTTGTATCAATATACAAAATCTATACCAATATAATTGTCTAAAAACAATAACTCACAAATACCAATCTATTATCCCATCATCCAAGTATCCCTCTTTTTTATTATTATTAGAGATCCCTGAGCCTATAAAATTCCTCCCCCATCCCTCAACCATATAACAATCATAATAAATCCCTAAATGATGTCCCTAAGCCTGAGGGCAAACTTTTCTGGGAGAGGGGACGTCGTCCTCTAAAGTTATGAAGGCATTCATATAATGACTGGAGTATATCTATGGCCTTAAGGGTTATAGATAGCACCATCATTACTGTCTAGTAATGCAAGAACTTTAAATTACATAGAGAAAAATAGTTTAAAAACTTTTACACTGTCTTCTATTAAACCAGTACTTCACATTTTTAAGTTTCCATGTTTTTGAACATTCATTCACACCTATTATAATCACTATTCAATGATTAGATAACCTGGAGCATGTGAAATATAAAGAAATTTTCCAAGGCATATAATGTACAAGTTCAAAAATTCAAGTGAAAATAGAGTCGAACCAATTTCAAAACCCAAATCCTTAATCATTATGTTATGAGTTATGAAAATGTATTATAAAACTATTACAGTTAAAATATATGTTTATTAGGACAGGGATTATTGCACATACCTATGAAGCTAGAAGATAGGAATGCTTGTCAGAATATGCTAAAGCTGAGTATGCAATAAATGTGACCTTTCAAATCAGCTGAATAGCACAGGGACAGATGGCTACCCATCTGGGAAACATTTCATTTCAAAAAATTAATTTTCACTTATAATAAACTTATTTTAAAAGCCCACGAAATGGATTAAGATATATATGACAATATGCTACTTTTATTTAAAGAAAACTTTTAGATCAAAACTAAAAAACATAAATAAAATATGATTTAAATGTAGGAAAATTCCAGCAATAAAGAATACATGAACATAGCTTCATAAAGAAAATGGAGAGACTAAATATTTTGAATATGTCTAATGCATATTGAGATAAATTAAAAATCTTACAATACAGTGAGTTATACAAATAGGTGCACAAACCTAGTAGCTAATAAATGTAAATGGAAATTTTATCTTTATTAGTAATAAGGAAAATGAACTTTCAAACTGAGACTTGACCTTTTTAAACGATTAATATTTTAAGAATTGAATGAATAAGTACTGTATTTACATCATTTCCATCCTCTACCTGCCTGTCTCCTTCAACTTTTCCTGTCCTATCGCTCCCCATAATGACCTCTTCTTTTTGAATTATGTATGATATATATATATATGTGTGTGTGTGTGTGTGTGTGTGTGTGTGTGTGTGTGTAAATAAACACAGTAGAGTCCATTTATTGTTGGTCATATGTACGTGGTTTAGGAATAACCACTTGGAACACATAAGTTTTGATCAGTTGAATTGGTAAAATTTGCATAATTTGATAACATAAAATGTTAGCAAAATTAGAAGCAATAAAATATCATATCTCACACACTACAAAGCTTTTTTCTATATCACATCTTTAGAACCTCCCATATTTATCATTTCTCTTTTACTTCATTGCAACCACTTGAGGCTTAACTACAAGTATATTTACTAGGATCTGAGTCATGTAGTACTTTACAGATAAATACTAGTGTTTCTTTTCTCTTCATCCAATAATTTATTTTCAACACAGGTTCCAAAGCCTTTAAAAGTCCATCATTATTACATTCATTTGCTTAAAATGTTTGAATGACTTCCAGATATGTTTTATGAAAATCAAACTTTTTATTTGGGCCCTGTGAGATATCTACTCATCTACAATTCAAATCTCATTTTATGAAACAGTAATTACATTATACTATGCTTAAATATGCTAAATATCTCTCTCTCTCCCTCAGCATCTTTGCATTTTCTTTCTGCTTTCCTGGACCAACATCATTTCTAAAACGAGTCCTTATTTCAACATTTTATACAATGTTAATGGCCAACACTGATATTTACAGTATATTATCGAAGTTGTTGCTATTTTTTCATTGATACTTTTTTCTATTGTTTTATTATCATTGACATTTCTCATAACAAAATATTTTGTTGTTATTGTTCATTAGTGGGGCTTAAGCCCAAGGTTTAATTTGGGTTTAGTGTCTTAATTTTGAACTATATATTTAGCCATAAAATTTAATTTTAATCTTAAACAAAATATTTGCTTTATTCTTGAAACTTCAAAAAAGTTTACTCTTTTAAATAAAAAACTTTTAATAAGAATATATGCCAATACATCTTATTTCTAAAGAAATTTAGCAGAGAAAAAAACATGTTCTATGACTTAGCAATATATTTTTCAGTGTCTTATTTTCTCTGAGTTGTCAAAGATAACAATATAAGATATAAAAATATATAAATGGGAGCTGAAGAGTCAGCTCAGAAGTTAAGAGCACTGACTGCTCTTCCAGTGGTCCAGAATACAATTCCCAGTAACCACATAGTGGCTCACAACCATCTGTAATGAGATCTGGTGCCCTCTTCTGACATGCATACATGCAGACAGAACACTGTATCATATATATATATATATATATACACACACACACACACATACTCATTTCACCATTATTTGTGATACAAAAATATTTAAGGAGTAATAAAATGCTTAATAGTTTTATAATATCTAAATATATTTTTATATGTATTTCAACAATTTCAATTACATTCCAGCAGTTGGAGTAATCTCTAGCAGAAAGCTATAGAAGGTTCTGCACCTGCCCTTAATGGAAGCTTTCTGAAAGCCACATTCAGTCCTTTAGTTTTCTCTAATTAGCTAGAAGCTAACTGTATGACAATGTCTAATCAGCAAAGGCAGCCGTGACATATAGTCTTTATTTAAATAAGCATCTGCTATCTGAAAATCAAAGTTGATCACAGTAAAGAAAAGAGAAAATTGTTTGAGTTTGTGTCTTGTGTATGATAGAACCTTCGTTGCGTTATCCTTGGCAATGTGATATTTTGCTAAATATGAGACAGGAAGAGTCTAACAAGTTTGATATATACATTCAAGACAACATTTTAAAAAGTAGCACTGAATGCAGATGAAGATTTTACTAAATACATATCTTTCATATGATGGCTTCATATGTGTATACCTGAGTCATATTAAGATCTCACACAATTAATCCCAGTGCTCACAAAACAAAAGCAGTTAGATCGCTGGATATTCAAGGACACCCTGCTCTACATAATTATTTACTGGCCAGACAAAGCCACATAATGAAATTCTGTCTCAGACAAAATAAAACAAAAATCAAAAATGTCCCATGCATAGCTTAGTGTTGTGATGTCTTCATCTTGAAATCCCTAACCTAAATTTTTCTTTTAAATAACAAGCTCCACAAATATGCAGCACATTCTATCCATACTGTGGTTTTAATCTTGAAGTTTAGCCACTGTGGATGTGATACAGGGCTTGAATTTCCTTAACTTCTTGACTTAGTTATAGACATATCTCTAGAATAAAACAATGTGAGTCAAGAACCAAACACACTGAAATTTGAAATAAAGTTACCCCAATGACAACATAAAGCTAATAAGTAAAACAATTGGAGCCCTGAGGGGAATCTTGTAAGGGAGCACAGAGCAAACTCATGATGCCAGGAGAGTGAAAGCAAGTACATGACATTGCTTAATAGACTTCTCCCAAAACATCTTCTCTAAGAACAAAGCTGAAATTGCCTGTCTGGAAACAAGATAATTCCTCAAAATGTGGAGCTGAAACTCTCTTAGCTAAGAAATGAGTTTCACAGTTCTGACAAAAATAAACTTTGTAGCACTGTTTCTTGTCAGATGACTTAAACTTGCTCCTTTGCCTGCTGTTCTCTACTTTGTCACAGTGTTTTTGACATCAGAATTTCATGCTGCATGGTCTCTGGGCAGAAAAGAGAGTATCCCATGGAAATATAGTCTGTAATAATTTGGGTTCCTATTGTATATAATGTAACAAACTTACCTCCCCACTCTCTGTTTCATTTTCCTTTGCTCATCTAAATTTATAGATTTTTCTCTGTAAAACATCTTTAGTTCAATAGACTTTGTGTTTCTATTTTAGGATCATCCAAATTAAGCATTTTATTTGTGACATTGCTATGGCTTGAATAAACATTCCTAGAATCCCTTGGGTTAAATGTTACCACTTTGGGTAGGCAGAGGAACATCTAAGGGGTTATTAGATTATGACTCTGGGAGAAGAAATTAGATTATTGAGGTTGTGCCATTCAATAGATCTGAGATACTCATTTCACTGCCCCATAGGCATTAAAAGCTGAGATCTTCCTTTGCCACATGAGTTGTTGTAGTAATGAGGAGCAGCAGGCTGTGTCCCGCTGCTCAGTTCCCAGCCGTGGGCCTGCTTTTGGTCCCGGCTAGATGATACCCATAACAATTACACAGAAACTGAATTCATTTATTACACTGCCTGGCCCATTATATCTAGCCTCTTCTTGGCCAACTCTCACATCTTAAACTAACCCATTTCTATTAATCTGTATTCACCATGAGAATGTGGCTTACCGGCAGGAGTCTGACCAGTGTCCATCTTGGGCCAGAGAAGCATAGCATCTGTCACACTTCCCTTTTTCCCAGAATTCTGTTCTGTCTACTATGCCCACCTAAGGGCTGCCCTATCAAAAGGCCGAGGCAGTTTCTTTATTTGACCAATGAAAGCAACACATAAAAAGAAGAACCTCCTACACCAGGTTGTCACTGTAGACCATGACTTGTCACTGTACCACAGGCTCCCAAAGAAAGGACAAATGAATATGCATGAAAGCCTTTGATACTACATGCCAAAACAAACTTTTATCTTTGGAGTTGAATTGGTATATTGCAGGCATGATATGATCATTTGAGAAAGAACAATAATTTTTTCAGGGTATGGTTAACTAATTATACTAATTTTGCTATAAATGATAGAATAGATTTTTCAGCATATAAAGGTGCTTTTAGATGCATTAGTCTTGTAAATCCCAAAAGAATCCCAAACATACATGGAAGCAGACACTGAACAAAGTTTTCATGTAGCATGACAGTTACTTTAGTGTTCATATATAGTGACTAACACTCTTCTTATCAACTGAAATATGTGTAAAAATACCACATGGATATTATGTTCTAAATCTTTTTTTTTAAAAAAGCATAAATGCAGGTACTTTATTCACTACAAAAAGAGCCTGCAAACTTCCACTTCTTAATTTCCATAGTTCCTAGAATTGTATTTGTCACACAGCAGGCAATAATCATGAACCTTAAATTCAATCAGAACTTTGGTGAGGAATACTTTTGGACAAAGCATTACCATCATTTCAAAGAGAAGCACAACCAAATGAACTTGTGTGAAAGAGAAACTTAGGCATATACCTGTGATAACTGAGTGTCAACATAAAATCATACAAATATACCTGCATCAAATAGTTAAGCGAATAATGAATAAACTTCTGATTCCATGAGAACCTGCAATACTAGGGAAACAGGCAAGCTAAATGCAGATCTTTCATTATCTCGCTTCTCCTCCAAATCCAATCCCACAATTTCATGCACAACTCTGCAGCACCCCTTCTATTGTGGCCAATCCTCACTCCCTGCCCCCATCTCCAGGGTGCTAAGCAGATTCTTGTTGAATACCCTGATTTGCTCCCTCCTCTGAAGTCTTTCAGCATGCAAGACCATCTCCAATGCTAAAAGCCAGCTCCTAATATCCAGGAACACATTTTACCTGGAATCCCAGTGGCAATAACTATCAGGAACCCAGGAGAGTTCCCTATCATTTAACACACAGCCACCACATTTTCTTAAGACCAGAGAAGTCAACAGAAATAAGAAGCAAAAATTCTACCCATCAAAGGCAAGATCAGATATCAGTACCTAGAATTACAATCTCCATCATCCCCGTTGCCTAGATGCCATCAACAACAAGCAACAAGCAACAACAGCAACGACAATATGTCCCCACCAGAGTCCAGTAACCCAACCCTAGCAGACTCTGCATGTTCCAACATACCTGAATCACAAATAAAAGATGTGGCAACAACCTGTATACATATGATAGAGGTTTTTAAAGAGGAAGCAAATAAACCTTTGTTCTTTCCTTCCATTTGTCCCTCCATCTCTCCATCCCTCCCTCTCCCTCTCCTTTTCTTTCACATCCCAACTATATTTTCCCTTCTACCTCTTCACCCAATCCATTCCCCAACATCTACTCTGGCCCCATCATTCATTCCATCTCTGCTTCTATTTAGAAAATGTCAGGCCTCCCATGGATATCCACAAAACACTGTATATCAAGACAAGGCACCTTGCCTTGTATAAAGACTTTGCTAGGCAACCAGTATCAGGAATAGAGTCCAAAAGCCAGCAAAAGAGTCAGAAACTGTCTCCACTGTTAGGAGCTATGCGTGAAGAACAAGCTATACAGCTGTAATATATATGTAGAGTGTCTAGATCAGTCCCATGCAGGCCCCTGGTTGTTGGTTTAGTCTGTGTGAGCTCCTATGAGCTCAGGTTAGTGGATTCTGTGGGTCTAATGTGATGTCCTTGATGCTCTTAAAGAAATCTATGAAAACACAAACAGTGGAAGGAAATGAATAAAACATTTCAAGACCTGAAAGGGAAAATAGAGTAAATAAAGAAAATCTAAACTTAGAGAAATCTGGAAACAAAAATGTTAGGAACTCATACTGGAACCTCAGAGACAAGCATCAAGTTTCACCAATAGAATGCAGGAGATAGAGAAGAGAATCTCAGGCATTGAAGACATGATAAAGAATGGAAACCTTAGTGAAAGAAAATGCTAAATGTAAAAATATCAATGGACAAAAATGACTGGGTTGATGTACCAATCTCATTGCTAGGATCTTTCCCTGGTTAATGACGAGGCCTAGTTTGGGCTCTGTATTCCCCGTTTTAAAAATATTAAAATGTAATTTAAATTCCTAAAACGTCCAGTGTTTTTTGTCTCTCTCCTTTTTTGCAATAGAACCAGATCTCTTTATATTTCTCACACCTGCCTAGCCAAACTTTTTATTTTATTATGGAACTCCACTTCACCACAGAAAATTCTTTCCCTAGAATTCAGTTTTAAAGTGCCAGTTATTTATTGGCAAATATGTGATGTGAGATTTCCCTCTGTATGCTGTGAATATCATTGGTTAACAAAGGAAGCACTTTGGACCTACAGCAGAGCTATAGGAAAACAGAGCTAGGTGGGGAAAACTAAACTTAATGCTGGGAGAAAGGGAGAAAGGAGGTGGAATCAGAAAGAAGCCATGTAGCCCCACTGGAGATAGACTCTGAAACTTTGCCGGTAAGCCACTGCCATGTGGCAATAAACAGATTAATAGAGATGGGTTCAATTAAAATGCAAGTGTTAACCAATAAGAAGCTGGAGGTAATCACCAAGCAGTGATTTAATTAATATAGTTTCTGTAAGATTATTTCAGTTCTGGGTGGCTGAGACAAACAAGCAGCCCCTTACAAAACTGGCACACTAATGTGGTAGACTAAATCCATGTAAAATCTGATAAAGAATAAAAGGAATTCTAGACACTAAACATCAAAATTTAGCCACATTTTTTTTAAATAGGCTTTGCTTGCTGGCAGCATAGTGTAGCTCCTTTAAGAGAGGTTTTCCTGATTCAGAGATAGAAGAAAAAAAGCCATGCAGTTCTAAAAAGACAAATTCCTGGGCCATGTTACCAGCGCAAATTCTGGCTATGGTGCATTTAAATACACCATGAAAGACCTGATTAACAGCACCCACAATCAGCAGGAAATAGTCTAGAGAACTATGCCCATATGTCTAAATATTGTTTATAAATATTTATTTATATTTAAAGGGGATATGCTATAGATATTTGCATTGGTATAGATCTTCCTCTATTGACACAAGTTTAAGGTCAATTTTGTTAATTGTGTATTTCTGTTCCTGATTAAGATATTGTGCTTGTTCAGCTCGTTTAAAAATGTAATGTGTAATTTTAAGAGAATTCTCAACAGAAGAAGTTCGAATGGCCAAAAGATATTTAAGGTCATGTTCAACTTCCTTTGCGATCAGGGAAATGCAAATCAAAACGACTTTG
>JAQHUG010000506.1:381584-394261 GCA_028555095.1 Dicrostonyx torquatus | reverse complement strand
AGAGAATAATAACTAACTTTATATGGAAGAACAAAAAGCCCAGGATAGCTAAAACAATCCTATACAACAAAGGAACTTCCGGAGGCATTCCTGACTTTAAACTCTATTATAGAGCAACAGTAATGAAAACTGCTTTTTATTGGCATAAAAACAGAGACGTTGACCAATGGAATCGAATCGAAGACCCGGATATTAGTCCACAAATTTATGAACACCTAATATGTGACAAAGAAGCTAAAAGTATACAATGGAAGAATGAAAGCTTCTTTAACAAATGGTGCTGGCATAATTGGATGTTAACCTGTAGGAGAATGAAGATTGATCCTTATCCATCACCATGCACAAAGCTGAAGTCTAAATGGATTAAAGACCTCAACATAAATCCGACCACAGTGGTTTTACTTTTAAAAGTGAATCTTTATTAATTTTGATGGTATCCATAATTTTTCTTCTCCTATGGAAATGAGACTGAAACCCCTTCCCCAACATAGCACATTTCCTGGTTTTCATTGTGAGGCAAACACATTCTTGAAGTATACTAGTCGATTTTTTTCAGAAGGTTTTCTCTTATCTAATGCCACTCTGCTGCTGTTGTTCTTTTCTCATTAGAGGTAAGAAAATTTAAGGTTAATAAACCATTATGTAACCCATTTGGGGGGATATTTTTCATCCCGTTTTATTTATTTAGCACATCCTTTATGATATGGTTTGAATTTTTTATAACTGTCTTACCTGTAGGATTATTTGGTATACCTGTAATGTGATTTATATTATAATAAGCAAAAAATCATTTCACTTTTTAGATACATATGCCTGACAATTGTCTGTCTTTATTTGTGCAGGAATGCCCATGATGGCCATAACTTTTTAATAAATTAGTGATTACTGAATCAGCCATTTTTGAGGTCAATGCAGTTGCCCATTGAAAACCTGAATACGTGTCTATGGTGTGGTGTACATATTTTAATTTACCAAATTTTGTAAAGTGGGTCACATCCATCTGCCAAATTTTATTCTTTTAAGTACCCTTAGGATTACTCCCTGTAGGCAATGGTGTTTGATTATAGAAAGAGTAAGTAGGACAATGCTTTATAATCTCCTTTGCTTGTTATAATGTAATAGAAATTTTTCAAACCTTTGATATTGACATGATGTTTTTATGAAATTTAGAGGCCTGTGGCACACTTCCAATAAATAATTGAACAGTTTCTGCAATACCTTTTGCTAGAGGATCTGGCAGACCTCTATGGGATCGGATGTGTGTTATGTATATAGGAGAAAGCCTATTCCTGATTATGTCTTGTACCTGGATGAATAATGAAGTCAATTTCATATCGTCCAGTATAAATTTAGCAGTTTCAATATGCAAGACAACTCTTTCTGCATATTGTGAATCACTAACCCATATTGCTTTCACAGTTAACCATTTTAAATGTAGGGCTGCTGTTACCCCTGAAGGTTTCTCAAATGCTTTGTGTTATTGTACAGCCCAAATGGCTGGTGTTTGTTGTCTATATCTTCTTCAAAAACTTAAGTTTTGGGGGCTGCAGAAATGTTAATCTGGTTATTTCATTGCTGCAAAAGACACGACCCCACAAATTTAATGTATTATTGTTATATATGGCCTCAGTCTTCCTATTTGCCCTTATGGCCTTGTGAGTTTAACCCATCTTTTGCTTTGTTTTACCTGAGATAGGGTTCCAATTCCCATGAACTGAATATCTCCTTCTTGAAGAAGCCAATTGAGATGCCAAGATTCTAGAGTAATGATACTCACATCCTCACATGTGCCTATCAAACCAGCAATTACAATGTCATTTATACGCACTCTTAGCTATGGTCTCCATCACTTCACTGTTTTCCTGAAACTTTCTGCCCCCAATATTCCTTTCTGTAGTTTCATTTCACATATTTACAATTATCACCATGCTCAAATGTACCTCAAGTGTTCCATTTCTAGTTTCCTAGCTTCCAAATTTACTCCAGGTAAACACAAAATAAAAGATTTGAAACTAGGATAAACATATGAAAAAGAACATTTGTTGCTTTTCTTTTGGGATGAAGACAACCTCAGTTAGTGTAATTTTTTCAGTGCCATACATTACCTGCAAATTTCATTTTTTATAACTAAGTTATATTCAATTGTGTATATTACTAAATTTCCATTCTACACTCATTGGTTCCTTGATGTCTATCTAGATTGGTTCTATTTTTAGGTATTATAAAATAGAGCATCAATGAACATGATATGTAAGTATCTCTGCAATAGTGTAAAGAATTTATTGGGTATATGTCTAGAAGTGTTACATTTGGGCCAGTTGGCAGATTTATTTATGGCTTTTGAAAAGTTTCTATATTAATTTCTAAAGTGGCTATACAGCATTAAACTATGACCAACACTTTCCATTTCTCCACATACAGACTAGCATTTGTTGTCATGTATATCTCTAATGATGGTAATTCTGACTGCAGTAAGATGGAATCTGAAGGTAGTTTTAATCTGTATTTTCCGTTTAGCTAAGGATAATAAACATTTTTAAAGTGATTTAAGGTCCTATCCTTCCTTCCTTCCTTCCTTCCTTCATTTTTTTTCATTTTTAGAAATTACTATCCTGTTCACTATCCAATTCAAAAAAATTGACCATTGGCCACTCTCACAAATTCTACATCATTATTGCCCCAACATATCTAGTAATCAGGACAGATTGTAGGTCAGGGGTTTTATGACTGAGTTGTTGCACAGGATTGTCCTTCAGAGTACCTTCTCCTACCAAAGAGACTAGAAAAAGGGGTGAAGGTTCCTTTTAAGCAACATCTCAACCTCTGTATGTTCAATGAACTGTATAGATGTTGTCCTTAGCAATGAGGCCTCACTTTCAGTTTTCAGAGAGTGACCTTCTGTTTGCATCATCCTGGTTTGTTTAGGGATCTGTATGGGACTCCCTCAATTACTATGGGATAATACTCTTGTACACTGTAAAGATTTGTCACTTGTATTGGTTTAATAAAATGCTGATTATCTAGTAGCCAGGCAGAAAGTGTAAGTGGGGCAATCAGATTAGAAGAATTATGGGAAGATGAAAGGCAGACATGCAGTCAACAGCCAGATGTAGAGAAAGCATGATGGGAAAAAAAGAGAAAATGCTGTGGGATAATGCTCTTCTATACTGTAATGATTTATAATTTATATTGGTTTAATAAAATGCTCATTGGCCAGTAGCTACGTAGGAAGTATAGGCAAGGCAATCAGACTAGAAATCTGGGAAGAGGAAAGGCAGAGATGCAGTCACAAGCCAGACACAGAGGAAACAAGGTAAGAATGCTTTACTGAGAAAAGATACCATGCCATGCGATTAAACATAGACAAGAATTATGGGTTAGTTTAAGTTGTAAGAGCTAGTTAATAATAAGTCTGAGCTAATAGACCAAACAGTTTAAAATTAATATAAACCTCTGTGTTTTTTGGAGGACTGAATGACTGCAGGACTTGGAGGGACAAAGACTTTGATATACACTAAGCTAACCACTCAAACAACTGTAACCTAGTCCCACCATTGGAATTCTTACCTGCTACAAAAGATGGCCAGTTCAGCCTTCTTATCCCCTATTACTGGGAGCACTCATTAGTATCATCCTCATAGATTATAGGAAGTTTCACTCTACTAGGTGTTTATATCCCCAGTGTTCCCCAATTCTAGCTGTTTCTCCTTTTATTCTATTCCTCCACATCCACTTGAACCCCCACTTCTGGATCATTCCCACTCCTATCCCTACCTAACCCCAGTCCACCACAAGATTTATTGTATTTCCCCATCCCAGAAAGGTTCATGAGTCCTTAATTGAGCCCTCCTCTTTACCTGATGTCTCTGGACCTGTGGTTTATAGCTTCATTATCATTTACATAAGTCAATAACCACTTATAGGTGAATGAATGCCATATTTGCCTTTCTGGGTGTGGGTTACTTCACTTCAATTTTTTTCTAGTTGCAACAATTTTTTTCTAGTTGCAACAATTTGCCTGCAAATTTTGTGATGTCATTATTTTTAATACCTGAATCCTCAGTTGTGTAAATATATCACAATTTTATTATCCATTCTTCAATGGATTGGGCATCTAATTTGCTTCCAGGCTCTGGCTACTATAAATAAATCCACAATGATTGTAGTTGATCAAGTGTCCTGGTGGCATGGAGCATCCTTTGTGAATATCCCTAAGAGTGATAAAGCAAGGTCTTGATTTAGATACATTCCCAAATTGCTGAGGAACTACCATATGGGTTTTCATAGTGGCTGTACAATTTTGTTCACCTACTATCTATGAAAGAGTGTTCTCCTTGCTCCAAATCCTTGCCAGCATGAGGTTTCATTTGTGTTTTTTATCTTAGTCATTGTGATATGTGTAAAATGGAATCTCATATTAATTTTGATGCCTAAAAATGTTCAGCATTTCTTTAAGTGTTTGTCGGCCATTTAGAATTCCTCTATTGAGAAATCTCTAATTAGATCTGTATCCCATTTTTAAATTGGATCATTTTGATGTTTTTGATATCTTATTCCTTGATTTTGTTATATACTTTTAATATTTAGTCCTCTATTTGATATGGAGATGGTAAAAATATTTTTCCATTCTTGAAGGTACTATTTTGTCATATTGATGGTATCCTTTACCTAACAGACATTATTCAGTTTGATGATTTCCCAATTATTAATTGTTGGTCTTAGTGTGTGAAGTATTGGTATTCTCTTTAAAAAAAAGTTGTCTGCTGTGCCAATACATTTAAGGCTATCTCTGACTTTCTCTTCTATCAGGATCATTGTTTCTGGTATTACACTGAGTTATATGCAAGGTAATGAATATAAAACTATTTGCATTCTTCTATGCAGATATCCAGATTGACCATCAACATAATTTGAGACCCATGCCAAGAGAAGGAGCCAATGCTCTATACTGCCTGGAGCTCCAGAAAATAGAGACTAGATAATCCACAGACCTAGGCTGGAACCAAACATGGCTGGCAAAAATGAAGAGATAATTTAAATGATTCCCAGTGATATTCTGATAGATTGGTATCTTGTTCAGTCATCATAAGAAAGGCTTGCTCTGGCAACATATGGAAGTATTTGCAGAGACCCACAGCCAGATATTAAGCAGAGAGGGATTCTAAATTGGGAGTCTCCATCGAGTCCCTCCCCTCAGGAGATTCGAGCCATCCATGAAAGAGGTGGAGGAAAGACTGTAGGATTCATAGAGGATGGAACACACCAGGAGAGCATGGCCCACCAAATCAACTAAGCAGAGCTCACAGAGATTTCATGGGTCTTCACAACGTTCTCTGAGCATACGTTATAGCTGTTTGGTGTGTTTGTGGGATTCCAACAGTGGGAACATGTGTATCTCTGACTTTTGCCTACTCTTGGAACTATTTTTCTCCTGTTGGGTTGCCTTGACAAGTCTCCATATGAGGTCTTGCTTTATTGTTATCCTGTTTTGTCCTGCTTGGCTTTATTCTCTTGAAAGCCTGCTCTTTTCTGAAGAGAAAATGGAGGCAAAATGAATATGGGGTTGAAAGGATGTCAGGAGAGCTAGAAGAAGTTAAAGTAGGGGAAATTGTGGTTGGATGTATTTCATGAGAGATGAATCTATTTTCAATGAAAAAAATTGGCAGGTTATTTAATCAATGTTTAAACATCTTGTGCTGTATTTATTAGGCATCAATACTCTGCCGTATCTCCTATTTTGTGGGCTACCTCTTTATTTGATTGACAGATTCATTTGCTGCATGGAAACTTTCATTTTATAATCACATTTGGTCTTATTTACAATGCTAGCAAAGTTACAGGAAGAAATCAATTACACATGCCTATAAGATGATATATGTTTGCTAATAATTCCTCTATCAGTTATTCGTATCTATTGTTTAGGTCTTTGAACCATTTAGAGTTACGTTTTGTGCAAGGTAAGACTCATATAATCTGCAACTAGCTATACTTTGATATTTCTTCTCCTATTTATATCATCTATTTCTCTCTATTTCTTTACCTAAGACTTCAAATACTATATTGAACAGGTGGTGAGAGCTTAGAATGCAGCTGAGGACAGTCTGCCTCAGTCTGCCTCTGCCTCCCAGGCATTGGAATTAAAGGCATGTGTTGCCAAACCTTGAAGTCACAGAGGTCAGTCTACCTCCATTTCCCAAGTGTGGGGATTAAAGGTGTGTACCATCACACCCAACTACTCTCTTTTTTTAATTTTAAGAATTTTAACCTTTAGCCTGCATATACTTTTAACACATTGTAAACCATTTAGTGGGTTTTTTTTCTTTGAATCTCTCTTTACTGTATATCTCTCTTTTTCTGATCACATGGGTCTGTAATTTGCTAAGCAATATGGAGATTAAAGCCGTGGCTTTGACAGCTAGATCCAGCCCATTCCTTAGTTTTGTGCAATTTCAACCTCCTGGCAGAGGTACTGGTTGTAGCCATTGTTTACTGTCACAATTCTATGGCATTTCAAGGTCACAGACCACATTCAAATGTTCCTGCCTGGACTGCTATTCTTCCCCAAACTTTCTCAGGCTTTCTGTGGATGCAGTTATCCACATTGGGCGCCATTCTGCAACATGAGAGTTCTGCTTGTTGGGATTTCTGTCCCGCCTGGTACCCCACAGCTGGCAAGCCCCAAAGAAAATCACACAGAGAGTCTACATTAGGTAATAAAGTGACTGGCCTATTAGCTCAGTCATTTTACTAGCTCTTGTAACTTATATTAACCCATTGTTCTTATCTATGTTAGCCACATGGCCAGTACCTTTTCTCAGTGGGGGCAGCTTACATCCGGCTTCTTAGATGGACTGTGCAGGAATGCCAAGGGAGCTTCCTGCTTCCCAGAGTTCTCCTGTTCTCACTTCTACTTCCTGTCTGGTTTTCCTGCCTATACTTCCTGCCTCACCAATCAGCATTTATTTAAAACATGATTGACAGAATACAGAATTTTCCTCCACCATTAGACAACTTTGTTTCATTCCTGATTATACTAGAGATAATCTGGTTTTTTTCTCTCGAATAATATAGTCTGTAAATTTGTAATACAAAATTGGTATGATGTTAACGTATGCTGCATCCATTCCTAGCATCTCAATCACTTTTCTAAGAAGTGATATTGGATCTTGTCAAAAACCTTTGCTGCATCTAATGGGATTATCAAGTAATTTTGTTCTTTAATCTGTCTATTAGTTTCAATATGTTAAACCTTTCCTGCAACTTTAGAATAAAGCTAACATGTTTGCCATGGATGATATTATCTTATATTTGGTTTCCAAACATTTTATTGTAAACTTTTACAACTGTGCTTATCAGAGAGATCAAACTGTAATTTTCTTTCTCTGTAGGTTATCTGGTTTTGGTAACAGGCTAATTCTGGCTTCATCAAAATCATTTTGAAGCTTTTCTTCCTTTTCAGTTTTGCAGAATAATTTAAGTAACATTGGCATTAATTCTTCTTTGAAGTTCTTCAAGAATTCTGCATTGTATCTTTGATCACAGCCCCCTTTGTATCATTCTGTTTTCATTGAAAATAACATCTATATTTCTTCATTTTTAAATAATTTTACAAACTACTCAGACTGAATCTCACCCAGGCTCTAATTTAAACTCATCTTTCGTTAGCAACTGGCCATACATTATCATGTAAATATGATGTAAAGGAGAGGTGGGATGCATAAGATTTTTAAAGGATACTGTGAAGTTCTTATGCAGTGATGACAAGCTGATAAATTAACATGGCTATATTATACATAGAGGAAAAATATTGTTAATAGACTTTGATAATTATATAAGCAATATGTCTCTGGTAAATTTTTATAGACTAGTGGGTAAATATATAATGAGAACCTAGTTGAAAATGTGCTGAATGATTTGATCAATTGGTGACTGGAACTAGAACAATCTTATATGTTATATAAATAATATCAATGTTTAGAGTTAATACTTTTCATTAAGTATGGCTCTACCTTGCGCATCAACATTTTCTGTAATGTGACTTTATTTTTCTGGTCATCTGTTATTGTTTTCTTTACAATAATATAATTTTGAAATTATTGGAATACACTACACTGATTTTAACCTTAATTATATGTAGTTACCACAAGGCAAGAATATTGACATATGCCATCGTAGAATTTCTGATAGGTTTTGAAGGATATAATATATTTTAAAGAACTCAATCTTGTTAAGTCTATTGTTATAATACTGTTTAGATATAGTATCATCTGTGACTAAGATGACAGAAAAATGAGATAATCTCAACCTAAATAGAGTACAGAATAACTTTAACAATAATTATTGATAATATTTACTGACTTAGATACTTGTTCTAGGCGTGAGGCTCAATACTTTTAATCTTCATCTAATTCATGTGATTAAAATTTTATTTCTCTTTATTAGATATTGAAAAATGAACCTAAGTGGAATAAATAACTTGAGTACTATTGCATAGCTATTAATTGACAAGAATTAAAATGAAAGAAATTGATGGAAAAGGACACTTTATACTCATAACAGGAACAATCCATCAAGATGTACTCAATCCTGAACATCTACACCCCCTAATACAAGAGCACCCACATATGTAAAGGAAACATTACTAAAACTTACATCACACATCAAACTCCACACACTAACAGCAGGAGACTTCAACACTTCAGTTTCTCCAATGGACAGGTAAACCAGACAGAAACTTTACAGAGAAATAAGAGAACTAAGAGATGTCATGAAACCAATTGGACTTGATAGATATTTATAGAACATTTCACCCAAAGATATATTATGTAATATACCTTCTTCTCACACCTCATGGAATGTTCTCTAAAATTGGTCATATAATCTGTGACAAAGCAAACATCCACAGATACAAAAGAATTGGAGTAACACCTTGTGTCTTATCAGATTACCATGAATTAAAATTAGAATTTTACAACAGTACTACTCTCAGAAAGCCTACAAACTCATGAAAATTAAACAGTGAAATACTGAACCACCCCTGGGTCAAGAAAGAAATTAAAGACTTACCAGAATTCAATGAAGATGAAGGCACAATATATCCAAACCTATGGGATACTATGAGAGCAGTGCTAAGAGGAAAGTTCATAGCACTAAATGCCCACATTTTAAAAAAAATGGAGAAAGCTCAAAACAGTGACTTAACAGCACACCTGAATGCTCTAGAACAAGAAAAGCAAACTTACCCAGGAGGAGTAGAAAACTGGAAATAATCAAATTAAGGGCTAAAATCAACAAAATAAATAGAAAGAAAACAATACAAAGAATCAATGAAACAAAGAGCTTGTTCATTGAGAAAATCAACACGTTAGATAAAACTCTTATCCAAAATAATCAAAAGGCAGAGAAAGAAAAATGAAATTTATAAAATCAGAAACAAAAAGGGGGACATAACAGCAAACTCTGAGGTAATTCAGAGAATCAGTAGGTCATACTACAAAAACCTGTACTCCACAAAGTTGGAAAAAATAAAAGAAATGGAAAATGTTTTAGATAGATACCATATACCAAAATTAAATCAATACAAGGTGAACAATTTAAATAGCTCTATAAGCTGCAAGGAAATAGAAACTGTCATCAAAAACCTCCCAACCAAAAAAGCCCAGGGCCGGATGGTTTAAGTGCAGAACTCTACCAAAACTTCCAAGAAGAGATAATACCTATACTCCACAAACTGATCCACATAATAGAAATGGAAGAAACATTGCCAAACTCTTTTTATGAGCTACAGTTACCCTGATACCAAAACCACACAAAGACTCAACCAGTAAAAAAAAGAATTACAGACCAATCTCACTCATGAACATTGATGCAAAAACACTCAATAAGATCCTGTGAAACCAAATCAAAGAACATATCAAAAAATCATCCACCGTGAACAAATTGGCTTCATCCCTGAGATGCAGGGCTGATTCAACATACAAAAATCTAAGAATGTAATCCATAATATAAATAAACTGAAAGAAAAAAACCATTTAATTATTTAATTAGATGCTAAAAAAATCATACACTCCTTTATGATAAAGGTCTTGGAGAGATCAGGGATACAAGGAACATATCTAAATATAACAAAGCAATATACAAAAGCTGACAGCCAACATCAAATTAAATGGGGAGAAACTCAAAGTGATTCCACTAAAATCAGGAACAAGACAAGGCTGTTCACTCTCTCCATATCTCTTAAACATAGTTCTTGAAGTTTTGGCTATTATAAGACAACAAAAGGAGATAAAAGGGATTCAAACTGGAAAGAAAGACATTATACTTTCATTATTTGTAGATGATATGATAGTATATTTACCTGACCCCAACAACTCTGCCAGAGAACTCCTACAGCTGATAAATACTGAAGAGTGATGTGGCAGGTTACAGGATCTACTAAAAAAATCAATAGCCCTCCTACAAGTAAGTGATAAAAGGTGAGAATTCACAGTAGCCATGAATAACATAAAAAATCTTGGGGTAATACTAACCAAAGAAGTGAAAGACATATTTGACAAGAACTTTAAGTCTTTAAATAAATAAATTGAAGAAGATACAAGAAAATGGAAAGATCTCCCATGCTCTTGGATAGGTAGAATCGACAGAGTGAAAAAGGCAATCATACCAAAGCAATCTATAGATTCAATGCAATTTCAATCAAAATTCCAACACAATTCTTCACAGACTTTGAAAAACAATAATCAATTTCACATGGAAAAATAAAAAATCCAGGATAGCCAAAACAAAACTGTACAATAAAGGAACTTCCGGTGACATTACCATCCCTGACATAAAGCTTTATTACAGAGCTACAGTAATGAAAACAGCTTGGTATTGGCATAAAAACAGGAAGGTTGACCAATGGAATCAAACTTAAGACCAAGATATTAATCAACCAACCTATGAACACCTAATTTTGACAAAGAAACTGAAATTATACAGTGGAAAAAAGAAAGTATCTTCTACAAAAGATGCTGGCATGACTGGATGTCAACATATAGAAGAATAAAAATAGATCCATATCTATCCCCATGCATAAAACTCAAGTCCAAAATAATTAAAATCTGACCACACTGAACCTGATAGAAGAGAAAAAAGGAAGTAGTCTTCAATGTATGGGCAAAGGAGAATACTTCCTAAATATAATACCAGTGGCACAGATACTAAGAGCAACAATAAATAAATGGGACCTCCTGAAACTGAGATGTTTCTGTAAAGCAAAGGACATAGTCAATAGGACAAATAAGCAATAGGACAAATAAGATCTTCACCAACCCCACATCGGACAAAGGACTGATCTCCATAATATATAAATAACTCAAGAAAATAGACATTAAAATTCTAAATACACCAATTAAAAATGGGATATAGAACCAAACAGAGAATTCTCAACAGAAGAATCTCAAAAGGCCAATAGACACTTAAGGATATGTTCAACATCCTTTGCCACCAGGGAAGTGCAAATCAAAACAACTCTGAGATACCATCTTACACAGTTCAGAATGGCTAAGATCAAGAAAAAAAAATTAAAAAACAAAAAGCAAGGATAGTTAATGATGGAGAAGATTCGGAGTAAGAAGAACACTCATCAATTGCTGGTGGGAATGCAAACTTGTACAACCACTTTGGAAATCAGAATGGCAGTTTTTCAGAAAATTGGGAATCAACCTACCTCAGGATCCAGCAATATCACTCTTGGGCATCTACCCAAAAAATGCTCAATCTTACTACAAAAGCATTTGTTCAATTATGTTCATAGCAGCATTATATGTAGTACCCAGAATCTGGAAACAACCTAGATTCCCCTCAACCAAAGAACAGATAAAGAAAATTTGGAACATTTACACATTAGAGTACTACTCAGCTGTAAATGACAGTGGCATCTTGAATTTTGCATGCAAATAAATGGAAGTAAAAACCACTATCTTGAGTATGGTAACCCAGACCCAAAACGATGAATATGGTATGTACTCACTCATAAGTGGATACTAGCTATAAGCAAAGGATATTGAGTTTATAGTTTATGATCCTAGGGAAGCAAAGTAACAAGGTGAACTGTAAGATAAACATACATAGATCCACTTGGAAAGTGGATATAGACAAGATCACCTGATAAAATTGGGAGCATGGGGATGGCGGGGAGAAGGGATGGTTGAAGTGGAAGAGGAGGGGAAAAGAGGAATGGTGAGGAGAATTTGAGGTAATGGGATAGTTGAGAAGGAGGAAGGAAAGAGATGGGAACAAGGAAAGAGATATCTTAATTGAGGGAGTCATCATGGGGTTAGCAAGAAACCTGTCTCTAGAGAAATTCCCAGGAATCCACAAAGATGACCCCATCTAATATCCTATGCAGTAAAGGAGAGGAGGCCCAATCTTGACTTTCCCTGTGGTCAGACTGATGAATATCTTAAATATCACCATAGAACTTTCATCCAACCACTAACAGGAACAGGAGTAGAGACCCACGTCGGAATACTGGACTCCCTAACTAGAGCTCCTTAAGTCCAGTTGAAGAGTGGGAGAAATGAGAATATGAGGAAAGAGGTGTATATAATGGGTACACTCAGGGAAACAGTCTAACTGAGCTAATGGGACCTCACAAACTTCAGGCAGACTGGGAAGGAACCAGCATAGGACCA
>JAQHUG010000506.1:346901-362225 GCA_028555095.1 Dicrostonyx torquatus | reverse complement strand
GTTTTGATTTGCATTTCCCTGATGGCTAAGGAAGTTGAACATGACCTTAAGTATCTTTTGGCCATTCGAACTTCTTCTGTTGAGAATTCTCTGTTCAGATCATTACCCCATTTGGGTCTCATCAATGATAACATAGGTTGTTTCCAGTTCTTAGTTAATGTGTCTATCATTTATATTCAAAGTGGCTTTGGAGAGCAGGGACACTGGGGATTCAAGTAACACTAGGTGGAAGGTGTGGGTGTGTCCTTTAGGTTCTTGTTTTAATCTGATCTACAAAATAAACTACCAGATGTGCAAGAGGGATACGTGTTCCCTGATACAGTTGGAATAATATAATTACAGAAGTTCGATTTTAGTGTCCTTGTCCAGAAGCTATGGAAATTACTCAATTACCTTTTAATTTTTTTGTAGATATTTTTAAGTTAATTATATTTTCATATTTGAAAAACACTGATCCTAATACTGACTTAGGAAATACATCATGAATTCTATCATCATGTGGCAAGTCATCAACTTTTTACAATGTTTCCTTTGCACCTAAAAGGATAACACATTCTCTTTCAAGATGGATGAAGTTCATGAATGAACATTAGCTCTAAAGTTGTCTTACAATTGAATTTTTAAATAATCCTAACCTTTCTTAACATTATCATTTCATGATCAATTAACTGCAGTGGAAATACCTGTTAAATGTGTTGGTTTCTTCTCAATGTTTATCTACTCTTACTTTAATGAGAAAAAAATTAACATATATTTAAACTTTTCATCCCCTTTGGAAGTCCTAGTGGTTGAACTTAGGACTTTATGTATGCTATGGAAGTCCTCTAGTACATCAGTCATTTTATTTATTTATTTTATTTCAATACATGTTTTATCTATATTTCTGAGGCTATCTTTCAACTCACTTTGTACCCTAGACTGTCTTGCATCTTGAATTCTTCAATCTCAGTCTCATGAAGAGCTGGGGTTATAGAGCTATAAGACCAGGCTCAGCTGACTTTAATCATTTTAAAGTCTGTATTTCAGTGTAATTTTTGCTGATAACCATTTAATATAACTATAACAAATATCTAGCATATTTCATCATGCATAGAGAAATCCTGTACTTACATACTACTGGCCTTTTAGTCACATTGCAGTCTTCTGAGTTACCTGAGTTTAACTGAGATTACAGTGTTTACTGAGAAACACTGTTTGCATTCTTGTATTTATTATTTTACTTAATCACTTATCTATAAGATATATCTATATCTTAATTACTTATCTATAGTGATAGCTCAATGATTATTAGCACTTGTTGCTCCTATAGAGGACTTGGGTTCATTTCCCAACATGCAATACACATGGTGGCTTGGAACCATCTTTTTTTCCAGTTCTTTGGCATCTGATACTGTCTTTTGATATGTGTGGACACCAGGCACATACAGTGAACATACATACATGCAGGTAAAGTACACACATACACAAAATAAAACAAAATTAATCTATAGTTTAAATATTTCCAAAAAAGAAGACTGATTCTTATAATTTTACTATAGTATATGCTTAAAATTATTTTATCTTCTTATTGGCTATGGATTTTAAATTCTTATTAGACATTATTTATAAGTTATTATTTATCATGTGTTTGCATACATAAAATCACATAATACTGCCAGTCCTTTTAATCTATAAGTTTCACATCCATTGATTCAATTAACAGTATATGAAATATTCAAATAATATAACTACCAATTACTAAAGACTTATGTGGTTATTTGAATAGGAATGTCCAGCATAGGCTCATACATTTAAATACTTGGTCTTAGGGAATGATACTACTTGACAGGGATTAGGACATATGATCTTGTAGTAGATGTGGCCTTATTGGAAGAAGAGTGCCATTGGGAGTGAGCTTTAAAGTTTCAAAAGCTCAAGCCAGGTCCTGTATTCCTTTCTTCTTGGTGCCTTCCAAATCAGATGTAGGACTCTCAAGCTATTTCCCCAGCACTGTGTCTGCCTGCTTGTAGATAGAAATTTCTATCCTACCTGGTCACATAGATGTTCAGTCCCAAAGAAATATACAGAGACTTATATTAATTATAAACTGTTTGGTCTATTAGCTCAGGCTTATTATTAACTAGCCCTTAAAACTTAAATTAACACATAATTCTTATTTATGTTTAGCAACATGTCTTGGTAAAATTTCTTAGTGAGGCATTCTCATCTTTCTTCCTTAATGTCTGGTTGGTGACTGACTCTCTGCCTTTCCTCTTTACAGAATTCTTCTACTCTGGTTGCCCCACGTATAATTCCTGCCTGGCTACTAGCCCATCAGTGTCTTATTAAACTAATATGAGTGACAAATCTTTACAGTGTAAAAGAGCATTATCCCACAGCAACTGCTCACTGCCATGCTACCTGCCATAATGATAATGGACTAATCTCTGAAACTGTAAGCAAGCCCCAATTACATGTATTCCTTTATAAAAGTTCCTTTGGTCATGGGGTATCTTCACAGCAATAGAACACTGAGACAACTTATGATTCTTTTCTCATCATTGTTCCCTCAATAACACAGTATAAGAACTAAAAATATATTTCCAGGTCTTTTCCAGTGTTACAAGAACTCTGAAGATGAAGTTAAAGTATGTGATTATATGTAAACAAAAAGCCTTTTACATAATGGACTTTATCATTATATCTTAGTATCTGTAGGAGATCATCCTGAAAAGAATTTCCCATAACGGCAGAAATATAAATCTATTCAAAATAATTACATACTCTTGATGGGTTACTTTCTTATTATTACATTATGAAACACATCAATTTATCTTTATTTTAGCTGTCTGAACTCTATGCAAAGAAGGCATATATACTCTTCTTTCATTTGGTTCAAGTTTTTCTATTCTTTAAACATTTTTTATACTCCAAATGAAATTAAAACTTTTGTAGACAGTACATAACGTGGTCTGGATTGTTTTGCCTCTGAGCTACTTATATTTTTAATTAAGAGAGTTTTCCATTTACATTAAAGATAATTACTAATCTAAAGGCCACATTGCTACTATTTCCTAAATAGATCCTGGATCCATTTTTCATCTCTTGCTATGTTCTTTCCAGAGTATAATTTCCCCTAATGCTATCTTATCAATTTTTATTCCTTTTGTGTCATTAACTTAGATTTTTGCTTTGTGGTTATAAGAAGCTTACTTCTTTATGATTATAACAAGGTATTTTAAGCTAATAAAATTCTTAACATTGAAAATGTAGAACATGGTTTTCATTATGGTATAAAAGTCCATCTCTTAGAGATATCTGCCTTTATACTTTTCATCTTATATGCCCATTCTATTTCTTCTCATGAGAATATTTATTGCAACATTAAGTAAACCTATATATTTAAAAAATTTATTTTCATTGTGCATACATGTGGCATATGTCGTGGATATTATACAATAGCATGTGCATGGATATTATAAAACAACTTTTGTGTAGTCAGCCCTTTCCTTTTGTTTGTTATAGGTTCTGAGAAACAAACTCAAGTCGTTGTGATTTCATGACAGGTTGCAAGCACCTTCCTTACTGGCTTAGACATCATGCCAATTCAAACTGTTTTTTTTTTTCTGATTCACTTTGTTACATGTTTAATGAAGCAGATGTATATCAATTAAAATATGCATTTTTAAAGTAAGACTTTCTTATTTACCCTTTACCAAGTCCTCATGTGATTTCTGTTATCATTTAACTGAAGAATATCCTCATCAAGAGAAGTGAGGCCTATATTTTGATTAAAATAATAAATATTTTTTATTCTTCATCTTCATCCACCTCTCGTTAGGTTTTAATATGTTTTATCATCTTTTTTCTTACATTTTCCTTATTTTCTACTACATAAACTACTTTTCTAAACTTTCTGAGTACATCATTATCTATCTATCTATCTATCTATCTATATATATCCTCCTTTTCTAAATTATGTATATCATATTGGAATGTCTTAAGATATAATTCTAGGTTTTTGTCTGTTCCCTGCCTACACTGTCTTGATGCTTTCAATAATTTGTACAGCAGCAGTTTCTAACTATATGGGGACTTATTTTAATATATTTTTTTCTGGATTCAAGATACTTAAATCTAATATGGTACTATCTTTTTTGTTTTATGTATTTTTAAAATTTCATATATATGTGCTGTATTTTCATCATTTCTATTCACTTCAACTCTTTGCATTTCCCCTTTCAAATTCATGACCTATCTTTCATTATTATTTTACATATACACACATACACATACAGAGGGAGAGAGAGAGAGAGAGAGAGAGAGAGAGAGAGAGAGAGAGAGAGAGAGAGAGAGAGATACAACTTGTTTGGTGCATTTAGTGTTCTATGAATGCACATGATTTTATGGTTGTAAATTTGGGAGATAATCCCTGCAAAAGACTTCTTTTAGCAGTTATTATTTGCCTGTAGCTCTTCAGCTATCGGTGGAGTCTTGTGAGATTTCCCTTAACCCTTTTAGCATATCAACTTGTATAGTCACTCTCAAAGTTTTGTGTAGGTGACCATTTTGTTGAGAAATCATGAATGCAACTTCTCTGTCATATACAGAAGACAAATCTCATAGCAGATGTCCTGTTTTTCTGTCTCTTTACCATCTTTCTGCTCCCTCTTCCATCATGTTCTCTGTACTTTGGATGTAGGGGTTGGGTTTCAGAACTATCAATTGGGATTCAATGTCCATTGGGTCAGATATTATCTGTATTTTAACCAGGCTTGTTTTTATTCAATAATTATAATGGTTTAAGAAAGTGGCAGTAATGAGGACTCTTCTAGGGTTCATGGCCTCACCATTTATCAATAGATGGCTGAGTTTACAGTACCAGGCATAAATTCCATTCTATTGAGGTGGGCCCTAAAACCAATTACACAACTCATGGTAACTCTCAAGATATATGTACTACTATTGTACCTTTGGGTTTAATTTGTCATCCTTGTCATTTCTGTGGTTCATAGGCATCACAGCTGAGTAAGACTGCCAATTGCTTTTCTCATTTAGCAGTGTGCCTAATCACTTTGGATGTTACTAAAGCTAGTCCTCAGGGAAGAGGCTTCCAAGTCCTTCCAGGTTGATTACTCCAAGTGTTGTTTCTGAAGTACATTTTATCTTTATCAATAAGCACTTATTTTTTAATTGCAGAAGGAAACAAAGAACGATTACAATCTCCTGTAGATACCTTAAGTGAGTTGTTATAATTAATCTTTTAAATACTTACTAACTTTCTCCAAGTCTTACTCCTTTGAGAAAAAGCAACTGTAACATTGATCCAAGGCCAGAAAATATGAAGCAATTTGTGTTACTATTTGTTTCAGAATTTCCATGTATATACACAAAAATATGCATACTTCTAATCTATCATCTGGGTATTCTTACTTCAATGTTTTTCTCTGTATTCCATGTTATACTTTACACAGGCAGGTTATTTTAATTTATCTGGATTTTCATGATATATAACATACCAAAATCAATTCTTTTGTCAGAGAAACAAGAATGACTTTAATATAGCAATGTAAATGCAAAAGTGTGTAAATGGAGACAGCACTTTTGTTTCCTGACCACCTAGACTTTAATGATCACACAAAAAACTATATTAATTACAATATTTTTTGATCAAAGGCTCGGTCATATTCCTAGCTAGCTCTTACATCTTAAATTAACCCATTTCTATTATAATATTTTATCAAAACATTCATGATGTGTTACCTTACATTCTGCTTCTTGGGCAGCTACATAGCTTCTTTCTGTCTCCATATTATTTTTCCCTGCATTCAGTTTAGTTTTCCTGTCTACGTATATTCTGCCCTGCCATAGGCCAAAGCAGCTTTTTTATTAACCAATGGTAATAAAACATATTTTTGGAATACAGAGGGGAATACCATCTCAACTGTTTAATATTTTCTTGTTTAAATCTTTTAAAACATTATTAAATATATTTCAAATAAAATTTAAAATATTTGTCCATCAAACCTTGAGGAAACTTGCCTCCAACTCTTCAGTTTCATTTAGTGTCACCCATTCTATCATTTATTTTTTATGTACTGTTTGAGAAATCTGTATAATAATATAATGTGATTTGACAAAATCTACACCTCACTCGCTTGCCTCTAAATCCTCTTACATATATTTACTAAATAACAAATGAGTTTACTCACTGCTGTCAATGTATATAAGGGTTTAGGACTTTGTACTGGGACACTGATAATCTATCAGGCTTGACATTCAAAGTAAACCAGCTTTCTTATCTCCAGACAACATCAATTCTAATCATTTCCTCTACTGGGGAGGCATCATGATCTTTTCTACTATCCATGCTGAAATTTTGGATGACAAAAAATTTTACAATTCTCCAATTTCTTATATTCTGAATGTCTGGTTTAGTTAATTTTAATGAACCACTTCGAGACCTTAGTGCTTGCTCTTTAACCTTATCTATAAGGGTATTTGCATGGTTGCTTCTTCTTGTCATTCAAACAGCATCTTCTATGAATACCTTCTTGATCATCTTAAAAATGTTCCACAATAATTTGCTCTCAAAATTTCTTTGCTTCCTTCCTAGAATGTATTGTATGTTTTATTCCTGGCTGTTGTCTTCAATTATTAACTAATCATGATTTCTATCATTAGAACATCTGACACATGATTTAATTGGACAGAAAATATTAATGGCATAATATTCATAAAAATGCAAAAAATTCAAATCAATGCCCAAACATCAAGCAATTATCTAAATCCACTTTTAGAGAAAAACTATTCTTACTTTTCTGTAGGAGTTGCATTCAAATAAGAGTGCATAACCATTCTTCGTTCGAGGGGCATTGAGGTTGTTTCCAGGTTCTGGCTATGACAAGCAATTCTGCTATGAACATAGTTGATCACATGCCCTTGTGGAATGATTGAGCATCCTTTGGACATATACCCAAAAGTGGTATTACTGGGTCTTGAGGGAGGTTGCTTCCTAATTTTCTGAGAAATTGCCACACTGACTTCCAAAGGGGCTGCACCAGCTTGCGCTCCCATCAGCAATGCAGAAGTGTTCCATTTACCCCACAACCTCTCCAGCATAAGTTGTATTAACTGTTTTTAATCTTGGCCATTCTTGCAGATGAAAGATGGAATCTCAGAGTTGTTTTGATTTGCATTTCTCTGATGACTAAGGATGTTGTACATTTCCTTAAGTGTCTTTCAACCATTTTAGATTCCTCTGTTGAGAGTTCTCTGTTAAGGTCTATACTCCATTTTTTATTGGATTATTTGTTCTTTTGATGACCAATTTCTTGAGTTCTTTGTATATTTTGGAGATCATACCTCTGTCTGATGTGGGGTTAGTGAAGATCTTTTCCCATTCTGTAGGCTGTTGTTTTGTCTTGTTGACTGTGTTCTTTACTTTACAAAAGCTTCTGATAAGTAAAATGTGGTACATATACACAATGGAGTACTACACAGTAGAAAATATAACAGCATCTTTAATTTTGATGGAAAATGAATGGAGCTAAAAAAAACATCATTTTGAGTGACATAACCCAGACAAAGAAAGACAATTATCACATGTACTCACTCATAAGTGGATTTTAAACATAAAGCAAAGAAAACCAGTCTACAAATCACAGTCACAGAGAACTTAGACAACAATGAGGACACTAAGCGAGACATACACATATCTAATCTACGTGGAAAGTAGAAAAAGACAAGATCTCCTGAGTAAATTGGGAGCATGGGGACTTTGGGGGAAGGTTGAAAGGGAGGGGAGAAGCAGGTAGGGAAGCAGAAAAAAATGTAGAGCTCAATAAAAATCAATAAAAAAGAGTGCATAACCATTTTACATTCCTATTTTCAAAGACTAAAAAAGAAGAATAACTATAAAGAAAAAACTTCTCATTAAAAAATTTCAAATGATTGAACATTAGTGTCTGCATTAACAAATGTATCATGCATGATTGCATTCAACATTATCTACTGCACTTTGTTTGGGGAAAATGCCCTCTGGACTCAATGCTCAATGCTTATGTAACTGCTGTTATTATACATATAGTTGACATCTTTTCAAACTGGATTCAGTTTTCTCTTCTCCTTCTAATGGATCTTCACAAAAATTTAATGGTACTTAACCTTATGCATGACTTCCTAAATATTTGATTACTGTAGTAAAATACCTGGTTATATGGCTTGAAGGTCAGACAGTATCAGCATTTGTAATGTGCAAGGCATATAGGACAGAAATCTACATATGGGCTTTTTGATTTTAATTTTAACAACATTTCACTGGCAATTGAATGGTTGCAGCTGTTTGTAATCAACTTAGTAGCTAGGTCTCTTGAGAACATATGTAACTGCTGCTAAAATTTACATTCAAGTTAGTCTAAATCAAGTTAGTTTCTTTAAAAATTAGTGCATGCCATAAAAGCAAAATGTGAATAATAATGTGGATTCAAATTCCCTATGATTTGTGAGCATTATTGTTAGTGAATTTCTCCTGTCTTATCATCCTGTTCAAAACAAGCTTAGACAAAATTTCATATGGCTAAAAATGACAGTACTAAAATGCTATCTACAATATAATCTTAGATTCTTAACTGAAAACATACATTGAAGTGTGTTGCATGTATTCTATCCACTAGCCATTTCTGCAACCAAGCATCTGAATTTGCCATATGCTTTGAGGTTATGACTAGGATAAGTAAATACCCATAAGAGAAATACTCAATAGAACATAAATGTGTGCATGGCCTCCTTAGTTCATTGAAAGAAATAAGCCAGTAGTCACTCAATAGAAGTTTCCAAAACAGTTGCTGTCAGAAGGGGGTTTCTTCACATGCCCCATATTTGAAATATTTCCATGACTTAAGTACATTTGGAATTTCAGTTGTTATAATTAATCTTTATTAGACATTAAACACTGCAATAAATATTGTTGTAATTCTTGTTTAGAATATAAAAAAAACAGGAGAGATAATGTGGCTAATGGAGTATTTCACAGCTTGAAAAGGGCAACACTGAGCCAAAAAGCAGTCCATTTGATTCCTATTCTGAAGAAATCTTTTTGTCTTTCTGTCTTTCTGTCTCTCTCTTTTGTCTCTCTCTCTCTCTCTCTCTCTCTCTCTCTCTCTCTGTGTGTGTGTGTGTGTGTGTGTGTGTGTGTGTGAGAGAGAGAGAGAGAGAGAGAGAGAGAGGTGGAAGATCGTCTGTATATGTGTTGCTTTTATTGGTTAATGAATAAATGAATAAAGCTTCTTTGGCCTATGGCAGGGCAGAATAGAGTAAGGCAGGAACCATAAGCAAACAGAGGAGGAAAGAAGGTGGAGTCAGGGAGACAGCATGTAGCTGCCTAAGGAGAAAGATGCCTGCTGGAGCCTGCCAGAACTTTGCCAGTAAGCCTCACACCTCATGGTAAAATATAAAATAATAGGAATGGGTTAGTTTAAGATATAAGATTTAGTTAATAAAAATCCTAAGCTATTAGCTAAGCAGTGTTGTAAATAATACAGTTTTGTGTTTTCTGTGTGATTATTTCAGGTCTGAGCAGCTGGGAATGATGGGCATTCTCCGACTACATGTGTGTACATGTACATGTGTATTTTGAAAATGTGCTTGCACATGTATGTGTGGAGGCAAAAAGTAAATGTCAAGTGTCTTCCTCTATTGCCCTCTAATGCATTTTTGAGAGTCTTTCACAGAATACGGAGCTTGTCACTCTTTCTAGACTGATTGGCCAGTTTGCCTCCAACATCTACCTATCTCCATATCCCAAAAGATTGCTGAAGTCACAGATCTACACTGTCTCATTTGGTTTTTGACATGCACAAGAGGTTCAAAATTGTTCTGAGTCAGCACTTAAGCCCTCAGGTTAAGCTACTAGACAACTGATGCATTCTCTTTATAAATATTGGGGTAGCATGCACAAGGAGAATTATGAAAATTCACACTAGAATGACAGCAGTGAAAATATCTGATTGAAAATGAAGAGCAGTTTCTGGAAGAGTACTTAGTTATTTGCTATCCAGGGAAGGAATTGGGATGATTTAATTTTCAAAGGAGTAATGATAATACTATAACAAAAAGTAGGCTAAAGACAAAAAATGCGTAAAACCATGTAAAAATGAGTCTTAAGTATATTTAAATATGTTTACAAGATCTAATTGAAGAAATGCTAATTAAAAAATCAATAAGGCCCTTTTTTATGTGCTTATCAGGCAGTTGACTGTGGCAAAGTGAATTTGAATACTTCCTTCTCAAGGACACTCATTGATCGCAAGCTTGGTACTTTCAATGAGAAGCACATGGCCACAGAAGTAGCTCTTGATGCTCTTGGTGAGGAGTGAAAGGGCTATGTGGTCCAAATCATGATAATAACAATGAAATTTTGCCTTGAGACAAGGTGTCTTGACCCACGCAGGTTGTGCCTGCTGTTGATTATAGACCAAGGAGAATTGGCAATAGGAAATATATATCTCTTTGGGAATGCATTGTGAATGCCAAATTGAGTGTAAAGGGAGGAGAGAGAGACAGATTCTTAGATAATACTTTGCCTCTGTTGTTGGTGCCCAAAAGAGATAGCAGAATCTGAAAGATTTTCAATCTCTCTAAAAAATGGTGTTTAAATATAGGTCATCAAAAAAATCCTTAAACAAAGGTGAGAGAAGCCTAAGACTAGACCACCCAAGATTCAGCATCTTCTTACTCCAGGTGTCCTGCAACACTGATACAGACATAACTCTCTGGAAAAAAAAAGAACAGTCTCCATAGAAAAAATAAGGACATGATTGCTAGATATGCTAAACTTTTCACCAAGAGAGTGACAGAAGCAAAGAAAAAGTATCAGGAACAGATGTTCACAGCTGTATGCTGGTCCCACTGTCAGTGGCCCAGCAGTCTAACCCAGCCATACAACTGTCACCCATATTCCAAGGGCCAAGTTTTGTACTATGCTGGTTCCTTCCCTGTCTTGACAGAGATGGTGAGCTCCAATTAATTAGCTCAGGTAAGCTGTTTCAGTGGAGATATATATATATATATATCTTAGCCAAAGTTCTATTGCTACGAAGAGACACTACAACCATGGAAACTCTTATAAATGAAAACGTTTAATTGGGATTGGCTTATAGTTTAGAGGATCAGTTCATTACCGTCATGGTGGAAAGCATGGCAGGATGCAGGAGTCAGAGCTGATAATTCGGCATCAATATGAGAAGGGAGCAGTAAGAGAAAATAAGTCACTGAGCATGACTTGAGTGTGTGAAACCTCAAAGCCCACCCCAATGACACTTCTTCCAACAATGCCACACCTCCTAATACTGCCACTAGCTATGAGGCTATAGGGGGTTATTTTCATTCAAACCACTGGAACATATAGCAATTATAAATGAAGACAAGGTCATGAATTTGTGAGGGAGTAGCAATAGAAATAGAAGCTATTTGGGAAAGACAAAGGGGTGAAAATTATCAGCTATGAGATGGACATTAATTAAAATATTATAAGGCTTCAAATGTCAGCTTTGACATAGAAATTATTACTTACATATGAAGAAAATAATACTGGTAAGCCGAATATCAATTCCTTTTTTTAAAATTTAGCAGAAAGATATAGTAACAGTGCAAACAATTATCTGGAAGAACAGATGGATTAAAGAGGATCTCATAGTTAATAATTGTATCATAATAAATTTTAAATATAAAATTATTTTTTTTAATTTATTTATTATGTTTATAGTGTTCTGGGCACCAGATCTCATTATAGATGGCTGTGAGCCATCATGTGGTTGCTGGGAATTGAATTCAGGACCTTCAAAACAACAGTCAGTTCTCTTAACCTCTGAGCTATCTCTCCAGCCCCATAAAATTAATTTTTTGAAAAAAATATTAAACTAATATTGTATTTATATTCTTTCATCTTGCACTTTCTTCACCTCCAACACCTCCAATGTTTCATTATATAAACACATGTTCAACATCACATAGTTGATTACTGTAGCCCTTTTTTGTAAATACCTAGTACTTTAATTATCTTGAATGATTCCTATTAAAAGAATGGTAGAATAACTTATGGTGCATTCCTTCTGATGGGATATTAGGGGATAGTTGAAAAGAATAAAGAATAAATAAAGTTACATTGGTATATCCAAGATATACTATTAAGTGGATTTAATTTTTACGTTAGTTTATATTGTGAATATAGTAAGTATCTGATTATGTGGATGGGGATTACACACAACACAGCATATATGTGAAGGGCAGAAAATAACTTGTGGGGTCAATTCTCTCATTCCACTGTGTGAGTTCAGACATCAAATTCATACCATCAGGCTTGATAGCAGGCATTTCTCCAAGCTGCATCATTTTACCTACCCTGAAATGAAAAACTTAAGTATGGAGATTATCTGCAGTGTGTTACCTTATGCAACAGAAATGAACAGATAACAAAATAAAGACCTTTCTATTATAGCTGGCAAAAATAAACACAGGGAGTATAAATTTTAAACTGAAGAGACTGACCACATAAAGAGAATGGATAAGCAATATGAATAAGATTAAAATGATATTGAATAGCATGATTAATATTGGATTACACAGTGTGTAAAATAACTGCAAAGGTATTTTATAAATAGTTTTAATGCTTTTGAGCCATTTAAATATTTTATTTTCCTTAAGTGCCAAGCATTTCTCTTTAGATATGGACTTTAGAAGCTAGAGCAGCAAGTACTTTTATCAGGAAAAAAAATGTTGAAGTACAGCTTTTCTCTAGGCTCACAGATTTAATTCCAACCTAACAGCTGCACTGAAGTCCATGAAATATTTACATTGTTTCTTGCTAAATTATATACATTATTTACCATATCATGTATTAAATATTTACTACCTTTCCAAATATGTCGTGTATCATATTCAACAGTACTTGTTTCTTTTAGCAATAAACAGAAAGGGCCAAGCCCTACAGAAACCCAGAGAAAGTGGCTGAGGAAGAGAGGAGAGGAGAAGAAAAGCAGGCAAAGAAACAGAAGGCAGCTTTGCACAAATCCTATCAGTGTTGCACACTCACTATTTTTTCTTGTAAGAATATCTTTTTTTTAGGTGGGACAATCATTTCTCTCACTTAGAAAATAATACAATAATTTGTGTGTTGAAAATAACTATGTAATCTGTGGATGCTATGCTCTTTAGTGGGTAGATGGGTGGGATGATTTTTTAGAAAGGGTTTAAAGTAGTAAAGCAGTTTTAAAAGGCATGATATTATCACATCATGTGTGTGGTGTGTGTGTGTGTGTGTGTGTGTGTGTGTGTGTATCTTACAAGGGACAGAATACAAGAAAATCGAGTACAAGTGAGACACATTCAACTTTCTACAAGTACGGTGATTTTCTACATCTTGAGAAATAGTAAAACTAATAGTAAATGCCAATTGAAAATTAAAGATGCTGAACTATGAAAACCATTGGTTTGTCAAGAGTATAAGATAAAAAAAATAGCTAATTTGTTGCTAATTGAGGAAATTTTCTTTTAATTTGTCCCTTGTCCCCAAAAAGGCATTTTAGATATTACTAGTTACCCATTAGATATTGTTCTGTTTATTGAAATTAAAAGAACATTGAGTGCATACTTAAAGGCCATTTTCCTACATTTCTGGCATTAGAAAGTACCATATGATGGTATCCAACATTGAACAGTGAGTGGAAGAGTCTTGAGACTTTCAGGAATCTCCTAATAAGAGAGAGGTACATGAATTTCTGTTTTTCTCTATCATCCTACTCTTTAAATCTTAGATATGATTACTGGAACCCTTGAAACTAATTCAGATCATAAGAATGAATTTTGTGTTACAGGCACTGAACTACAAGTATCTCAAAATAATCTGTCTTTCTGATAATCATAGTGTTGCTACTTGGTCCTTAAATATATCCTTTAGCATTTATTTTATTCAGGAAAGAGAAACGTTACCATATTTAATGTATATGTATACATATACAAATATATAATTATTTATATATACATATATATGATGTGCTACATGTAACTAGACTTAAACAATACTGACCATGAGCCTCACACACTATCTCTGGCTACCACCTTTTACTATATGCATTCACTGCCTTATGCATGCCCATTTCCTACCAAGTCTTTTTTTTTAATTCCTAAATTAATAATACAAACATAATATTTTGGATTGTTTAAGAAGTTGCAAATTTAGCATGAAAGGCTATCTTTATTCCTGCATATTTGAAGCTTAGGGGTACATGTATAAAGTAGTTATGAATGTTTAATTTGTTTTACCTGCAACTTAATTGGAATGGATTCAAATGGATTAGTGATCTACCAATGTTCAGAAGTATATTACTGATGCCCATTTGTTTGAAACGCTCAAAAACTTGCTATTACCCTCATAGGTTGTTTTGAATAGCTATTTGTAACTGCTTTGGTACAGGCATGAGTTAATCAATATATTTGGCTCACACACAGAAGTTTAATTTCTGAAGTAATTATTTGAAGATAACCTTAAACTGCACTTTAGTCCAACAAATTTTCTTGAGTGCTTATAACATGCTAGGCAGTAAAGAAACAAACTAATGTGAGACTCAGCAAATGCAAACTTATATTTGCAAGCGGCAGAGCCATGCAGACAGTTTAGAAGGAAGCACTTGAATGGGTAGTATGATTGCATTTCAAAGCAAAATGTAGCTGTCTATTGCATCAATGCCTCTCTTTAAATCTAGATTTTCTATTTTGTTTTGCTGAAACCCCTTGAATCACTTCATCTTGCAGCTGGAATTTCCAGAAAACTGTACTTTCAAACATTAAAAGCCCCACAATACATCACAGGTTTTTGATGACTGTCTGTTCTTTAACGTTATTTTTCCCATCTTTGTTTTTTTTTCCTTGAGAATTTTATACAGTCTATTTGGTCATACCCCAGCCCTTCTCCCAACTCCTCCCAGATAAAGCCCCATTTCCTTACACACCCAACTTTGTGTCAACTTTTATTTAAATCCATAAAGTCCAATTTGTGCTACCCATATATTCTTGGATATGTGATCTTCTAGTAGAACAGTATCAGCTTACCAGTGGCAACACCCTTAAAGACAATTGATTTTTCCACTGGAACTATAAAAATATTGGTATGAGTAGATCATAAAGTCATGTAAAAAACTCATAAGATGGGCAGGCGCCAATGCAAGAATTCCTCCAACAACCTGAAAAGCAATATGATAACACCAGGATCCATGGAATATGCAACAGGAGCACCTGAACAACCTATTCCAGAGGAAGTAGAATAAATAGATTTTAAACGTAACATTATGA
>JAQHUG010000506.1:321929-343306 GCA_028555095.1 Dicrostonyx torquatus | reverse complement strand
GTTAATGTAGATATCTTATTCCCTTCCCCAATATCCACGCTTCCTCCATCTCCACCCTACCACAACCCTAGGCTCTCCCCTTTTCTTCATTTCTCACTTCTACCCCCTCCCTTTCGCTTTCCATCACCCCCAATCCCTACCTCCACCCTCATTCCCACACCCTTGCTTCCAACTTTTGTCTGACGATCTTGTTTGCTTCCGACTTCCAGGAAAATCTATACAATCCAGCTAAATTTTCAATATATAAAATATTTAAGGGGTAAAAGTCCCAGCCTTAGCTGAGGAAGTAGCAAGTGATGGCTTCTGAGGGAGAGAGTCAGTTTTCCTTAGAGGTGCAGTCCTGATAATAGGTAAACTGTTGCCGTACAAAAGAGTTCCACACTGAGAAGCTATCCATGCTCAAATAATAGTCCCATATTTATGCATGCATAGGCAGCACTAAGTAGACTCATAGGACTTTTAAAAAGCGAGAGATTGCATGAAGTTCAGAGTAAAATAGCTGGCTGTATGTGGTAGAAAGTGGAGGTAGACTTGATCAGAATGTATTAAATGCATGTATGAAGCTCCCAAATGAAAAATATGGTAAAATACATTTGAAAAGTATACCATATTATCAGATATAACTATGAACTACTGAGCAAAACAATAGTCATTTAAAGTTAACATTTTTCTAGTTTTGAAGGTGAATTTTGCTCATTGCACTTTAAGAGACACTATGTATGTCTTTATAGTGCCAGAATCTGAAAAGTACATTTGAGGCAAAAAAGAGGAATTATTTTAACTTTTGTGGCAGAAAAATGCAAGTGTGCATTTATAGGTTGATCACATTCTGTAAGAAAAACTTAACTGGTTTCTTAAAATATGATTATTTTTTATTTAATTAGCCAAGAATTTACACAGATATATAAATGTATATTTCCTATCAGCTGATAATTAGTTTCATATAGATATCTGTAAGAAAATAGGATTCAATTAACAGAAATTTATTGCATTCAGTTTTCAGTGCTTCTATTCTGTCTAGAGTAGATAAATATAACTCAGAGGGAAAGTCTTAAATTTTCGACCTTATTTTAGGAATAAGTAGTTCTTTCAGAGAAAGTTTGTCAGATTTTTCTGTCGCATTTCTTACCAAGGCATTGTTATCAACATAGCATAGAAGGATTTAATATTTCCATTTACTTCTTTTGACTATGTTTTCCCCATTTTGATATTCTAGTTTCCTACACTATGTGGGCACAAAACCTGATTCCAAGTGACAGGTGCTGCCAAAATTGTTAATTCTTCATGAGAAGATGAACCTAAGCAAAATGCAACAACTGTTCTATAACATTAGAAATTGAAATGCAGCAGACTAAATTAAAAAAAAATATAGCGATATGGGAATAACATATACTCCCTCAGTGATTCAAAATGTGTTTTTTCCTCATCTTTCCTCATTTTCTCTCAGCTTCAGTGACAAGTTTCATAATTTCAAGCATCTTGGCATCCTATAAATAACAACATGAATAATTGAGGTATGTATATATATATGTATATATATATATATATATATATATGTGTGTGTGTGTGTGTGTCTGTCTGTCTGTCTGTCTGTCTCTGGGTGAATATATGTGTGTGTGTGTATGTATGTGTATGTCTGTATTTGTGTGTGTGTGTGTATGTGTGTGTATTTCATTTGAAGAAGTTAATCTTTATGTGCCCAATCTTTAGAAGTCCCAATTCCACAAATTTGCATGAAAAGTAAACAAATTAGCATAAATAACCAGCACACAACTTTAGACTAAAAATATTCAGTGTTACAAGTTATGTTACCAAAGCCATTTGAATGATTGTAAAAATTGATAGAGATTCAAAAGTGGAAGAAAATATAATGAAATATTTCTGAGAGTTCAATCCATATTGAAATTTCCATTAACTGCACACTATGACTATAAAAAACAGTGAAGCTTTAAAGAATGTAATCACTAAACACAGGTATTAAAGTTCAAATTTTGTCTGTATTGGCTAACAAATTGGACAATTCAATTCATATCTATGAGCTTTCAGATATATATGCCATATAAAACAACAGTAATTATCATAGTTCTTCCCTCACATATGAGCAGTAAATTAATATAAAATGAAAAAGTGTGTGATAAATGGTGTCCATATTCTCTGTCATTGAATCATTCAACAAATTAGAGAATGGTAGCCATGGAAACTGTAGTCATCATCTGCTCCAGAGATTGAAAATCATCCTGTCAATTACAGAGAGTGAATTATCCTAAAGGGAAGTAATTAAGTTAGGATCAGTCATTTAGTTAGTGACAAGATTACAGAATCTAAAATTTTTGCCTCATATTTAATGCTACTTCCAGCATTTTCAAAACAGTTACATAAAGCATAGCTCCAGGAAGGTATTCCAAGTTACCTCATAATTTTTTGTGGGTTCAGCGACTAAACCAAAATTAAAGGGTTTTAAAGTTCTCATATCATCATTTTATATCATCTTGGCAAATATAATTATTTTCTCTCTCCTTGTTGAAAACTGGATAGCTTCGAAATAATGATCTGAGGATATCACTACAAATTTTATATGCATTTATCAATTCATTTATTCTTTTATTTTTTAAAGTTCATACTGTAATTTTTTAGCCATATGCTTGTCTTCATTTGTTTTTTGAAGATTATGATTTCAGAATTATCTTTTTAAAATATTCTTCTTTTTATGATGTGATGAATTTTGGGGGTGGTGCTTACTGTATATCTATTAGAGACCTTTGCTTCAGTGTCATCATGGGGATTGTATAAAACATCTGGATTCCCAAAGCTGGAGTTTGGAATTTATTTTTAATTTGTTGTAAGAGAAAAGTGTTGATTCAATAAGGTTATTGGTTCCGAATCTCAATTAAAATGATGAAGGAAAACAAAACTCTCCTAGAATCTGAGACCTGGAAGAACTCTCAGACAGAATTTACTAGCTCATTTTTTTTTGCATTCAGTACAGAATCTCTTTTCACCCACATTATGAAATATTTATTGAGTTTATGTTAAAATTATATCAATAAATATGTTTAAATGTTTTCTAAATTAACTTACTAATCTGATTGGTGAGAAGACAAGAGTTGTAGAAGGACAAAATACAACCTTTCAAATAATTCTTCTATATTGAAATGAGAAAGTGAGTCAAGTGTTGGGTTTTTCCTTGGGACTCACTGAATAATAAATGACTTGCTTTCATTTTTGTCCACCATTACAGACTGATTCTTTTGCAGGAATATTTGCTATTCTCCAGTTCTAGGAAATATATTACTAGCATAGGATTGGGGAGTAAGTCAGGTGTTGATACAATGAGGAAAAGAGAAAAGAAGTTAAAGCGATCAGTTTGAAGTATTTATGATTTTTAAATGAAAAGAACACTATTAGGATATTTTCTTCTTAATAATTTTATTAAGAATTATCCAAAGCAGCACTGTCGAATATCTCTGTGATTGCAACTCTCTATGTTCTTCAATTTTCATATGCAGTTATTTTCCATTATTTTATTTTATTATTGAAAATAAATTCCTCTCTCACACCTTACACCCCAATCATATTTCCCCCTCCATCCATTCCTCCTGGATCTCCCCCGCTCCTCTCTCTTTCAGATCTATTCCCTCTCTGTTTCCCTTCAGCAAAAAGCAGGCTTCCAGGAGGCAATAACCAAACATGCCAAAAGGAGGTACAACAAAGAAAGACAGAAGCCCCTTATAACAAGGCTGGACAAGATAATTCAGTAGAAGGAAATGAGTTTCAAGAGCAAACAAAAGAATAAGAGACACAGTGGACTGCCACTGATAGGAGTCCTACAAAAACACCAAACAGTCATAACATACGTACAGAGGACCTGATGCATAATCCATGCAGGCCCCATGCTTGCCACTTCAAATCTCTATGAACCCATGTGAACGTGAACCATGCTTAGGTTATTCATGGGGCCATGTTCTCCTGATGTCCTCCATCTCCTCTGACTCCTAATATCTGTCCTTGCCCTCTTCCATGAAGTTCCCTATTTCTGAGGGGAAGAACCCTATGGAGACCTCCAATTTAGTCTCTCTCTCTCTCTTTCTGTCTCTCTCTCAGGGATGTCTTGCTGTAGTGCTCCTATAAGCTGCCAAAGGAAGCCTCTCTGATGACAATAAGAACCATAGACTGGATAACCTAGAGTAAAACCAAACATTTCTTTAACATGTCAATGGAGTTCAGGATGTTATTTCTATAAGTCCATATCATAAGCACTAATTAAATCTAATCATTTATTAAAAATTCTTGGTCCTCACACACCTTTCCCAATCTTTTTCAATCTCTATCTGAAATCTACTTTCAGATCAAATCAGCTTTAGCTTTAATCTATGAGAGAGAACATGTGGCATTTTTTATGACTGGTTTATTTCCTGTAATATATTATTCTCCAATTTCACCTATTTTTCTACAAATAACAGAATTTTTATTCCTTTTCACTGAATATTTTAATTTACCTGAATACATACATACAACACTCACACACAAGTTTCCATTTGCATATTATTCTTTTTCCACTCATCTGATGATATGCATTATTATATTAGTTATTCATCTCATTGTTACAACAAAGTATCTGATAAAATCAATTTAAGAAAAAGCTTATTTTTAATATACTTCCAGTGAATACTATCCATCATGTTTGAGAAGGTATGGCAGCAAGATCAGTAATGGCTGATTACACTCTGTTCACTTCTAAGAAGCAGTGAATGTCTTTCCTCAGCTAATTTTCAACTTTTTATTTGCTTTGGGACACTACCCCTTGAAATGGTACAACCCATATTGATAGTATGTCTCCCCTCCTTAACTAACTTCTCACTGGAATACGTAGGATTTGTTTTCATGATGATTCCCAATCCCACTTATTTGACAATCAGGATTAACTGTCACACCTTGTCAACTTGACACCCAAAGACATAACTTTTAAGTCATAACATTCCACCCCATTTTCAAGGACACAACAATACAAAATCTATTCACTACAACTTTAAAAGTCTTCATGGTCATTAAAATTCCCAATAAAGGTTAGAAGTACACAAATTTTATCTGAGTCTCAAGGTAATATCTTAACAATGTATTCTGATAAAAAATTTTATTTATTTCTAATATGTAAGTATACAGAATAAACATTCCTATTCCAAAAGGGGAGAATAGGAGTCATAGCAAGGAATAATCAAATCAAAATACAACTGAAACCTAGCAGAGCTCTATTAGTTACTTTCCTCAAGGTAATGGCCACTTAAGGAAAACAAAGTTTATTTTTGCTCAAAGTTTAAGATTGAATACCATGGCAACCTTTGTTCATCTCGCTTTATCTTTTTTATTTATATTTTAAAAAATTTATGTGTTTATGTGTGTGCCCATGTGTGTTCAGGTGTCCAGGAACTCCAGAAGAGGGCATCAAAGCTACTCCATGGGGAGTGACATATAGTTAAGGGTCTTCTGACATGGGCGCAGGGGACCAAACTCAAGTCCTCTTCAATAGCAAGAAGTGTTATTAAACCCTAAGCCATTTCTCCAGCTCACAAACTTTATATACTGTTCAGCATCCCAACTCATACAATAGTGTTGTTGATAGTTAGGTATGGTTTTTCCACTTCAACTAATCTAATTTAATTACTCACAGACATGCTTAAAGGCTTATTTTTGGCATTATAAATCCCATAAAGATGACAAGATTACTTTTATAAAAGAAAACATCAAACTACAGGTCCATACCCATGATTTGATGTTCCTGATATCCTCACCTGAGATTCAAGTGGCTTGGGAAGGCACATTCATCTAGCTCTGCTGCGAGCAAGACACACAACTTTGATGCCTGCAAGATTATATATAGAGTTTACATTGGGCTAGTTCAATGTTTACAGCTTCCCTCAGCAGATACTCCAGAATCTTGGCATTACCAACCTGTTGAGGTCTTCATGGAATCTTAAGTTTCATCGTCACAGCTTGAGAGAGTGGTCTCTCATGGCCAGTTTACAATGAATCTGTCTTTGCCTAACATCATCTAGCCACCGTAGATCTCTGAAGCCATGAAGCAACACCCCACATTTCTCTGAACCCTATATTAGTCATGCCTGCAAAACCAACCTTCTGTGGAAGATGCTGCTGAGTTCTGCTCTTAGCCCTGAATGGAAGCCCACCTTGGGACTACAGATGCATCAGTCACTGTAGGCTTTTCCTGTTTATCCAAAGGAAACAGTATCATTCTCCAGTCTTTTAAAGACTTTGGGTAAAAAAAAATTTTTGCCTGTAATAGTTTCTTGAATTATTTCTCCTGTTTTACTCTAATATTTTCAGGATTTCATATTAAGAATTAAGGTCTTTGGTGCATCTTCATTTAACATTTTCATGAAGTAAAGGGAATTGATCAAGTTTGCCTTGATGTGTGTATGTAGTTTTCCTAGCATCATTTGCTGTTTATATCTTTATTGAAAACTAGTTGGATAGTGTATATATATACATATATATATACATATATATACATATATATACATATATATATAATCTCTATTCTATTCCATTGTTATGTGTTTCTTTTTACACACATGTCATAATGTTTTGCTACTATGCATTTGTAATTATCTTAAAATTAGTTAATGTGGTGCCTCCAGTTTCTTTCTTTTAATTTGAGATTGTTTTAGCTCTTCTGGCTTTATGTGCTTCAATGTGAATTTTAGGCCTTCTCTAAGAACAATGTGTAAAGAACAATGGTGCTTGATATGCATTGATTTTCTGTATACCAATAATTTGACAAAAATATATTAGAAGCTGGACAATGGTGGTGCAAACCTTTAATCCCAGAATTTGGGAGGCAAAGGGAGATGGATCTCTGACTTTGAGGCCAGACTGGTCTACAGAGAGCTAGTTCTAGGGCAGCCAGAGTTACACAAAGAAACCCTGTCTCAATTATATACGTATATATTAAGAAAAGAATCCCATTCACAATAACTATAAAGTGATATTTAAGTATAAGTTTCCCAACAATCCCGCACACTGACATTATCTGCAATCTCACATGTCTAGTTTCAGAGCCAACTTTCAGTCTTGGAAATTGAACCATCTTTCCAAGTAAAAGTGTTTTCTTCCTCTTTCCTATGCTTCCCATATCCATCTGCATTTGCAAATCTGAAATACTTATTCAAAACCAGTGGCCACAGAGTGTCTTCATTTTGGAACCATGTTTGCTTAGCCAAACATCTTTTTCTTGTCCGATTAAACATATCATCCACCAACTTTACCAGTCCAGGTCATACATGTCCTATACCAGACCAATTCAAGGAAGGCCAAATTATAACAACCAAAGAAACACATACTCACATGCTCAGGTCAAGGTTTAAAAGCAATGCCAGTATATACCATATTGTTTATCAAACTCACTAGGACTATAGAGGTATTCTTTAATGAAAAGTAACTAGATGAACACTAAGACAAAGTATTTAAAAGAACAAATAAACTTTATCAAATAATTTAAGAAATTCAAAGAACACATATGAAAAACTCTTCATTCAACTTCATGAAGCTAGAAAGAAATGCTTGAGTGATACCCAAGAAAATATAAATATACATCTGGCCCAGCTGTGGTGATACAAGCCTTTAATCCCAGCAGTTGGGAGGCAGAAGCAGGTGGATCTCTTCTGAATTTGAGGCCAGTCTGCTCTGTAAGAGCAACCTGGAAACAACCTAAATGCCCCTCAACTGAAGAAGAGATAAGGAAAACATGGTACATTTACACAATGGAGTACTACACAGCAGAAAAAATAACAAGAAAAGGAATGGAGCTAGAAACATTATTTTTAGTGAGGTAACCCAGACACAGAAAGACAATTATCACATGTACTCAGTCATAGGTGGTTTTTAAACATAAAGCAAAGAAAACCAGCCTACAAATTATGATCCCAGAGAACTTAGACGACAATGAGGACACTAATAAAGACTTAAATAGATCTAATCTACATGGGAAGTAGAAAAAGAGATCTCCTGAGTAAATAGGGAAGGAGCATGGGGACCTTGGATGAGGGTTGACGGGGGGAGGGAGAGGCAGGGAGGGGAGCAGAGAAAAATGTAGAGCTCAATAAAAATAAAAAAGAGCTAATTCCAGGACAGACACCAAAGTTACAGAGAAACTCTGTCTCAAAATAAATAAATAATGTATATCTGAATGAACTGACAATAATAATCCAGAGTTTGATAACTAAATTTAATAAAGAGATAGAAGCATGGAAAATGCTGTCTGAAATGAATAGGTAATAAAAGAACTCAACATACTAACTAGAAAACTCAGGGAAAAACCTAGTGAATTGAATGAATCAAGAAGAGGATAGAATATCAGAATTAGAAGATAATGTATACTATATATTATACATTGTATGGGATCTAGATGAATATGTAAAGAAAATGACTACTTTCAAAAATAATAGGATAAGAATATACAGGAAATATAAGACACTGTCAAAAAAACCAATTCTTTAGATTATAGGCACAGAAATGGAAGAAGAATAATAGATCAATGACATATAACAGATCTTCAACAAGATCATAGAAGGAAACATCCCCAAACTAAGGAAAATCATATCCACTCATATACAAGGAGCACAAAAATACTCCCACTAATATAATAATCAAAACACTGAGTATTCAGAAAGGAAGAAAGTTCGTTGAAAGCTGCACAAGAATAAAGCAGCTCACATGCAGAAGATGAGTTGTGAGAACTACACTTATTTGTGGATATAAGGATAAGGATTATGTTGGCTTAGAAAATGTCAGTTGTGTATTCTCTAAGATTCATGACCTCACTAGGCTCATACAGGGCATAACTTCTGCCTTTATAAATGGGTCTTTAGTGTAATCTGGAAGTTGGTGAGTTACCATCAAAATCTAGGTGCCACTTTTGTAATTTTAGTAATATTTGCATTGTCAATAGAATACTTTGTTTAATTTTAATTAACCTGCATGTAAGTCTGTTTACATACTTGGCTGTGACCGTGTTAGACAGAATAGTTCTAGAGTCTAAAAACTATAGCATTGATTTAGGCCAAGTTACCTTCCTTGGTTTTGCTCAAAAAATAATACTTCCCCAAGTACTGCCTATGGTTTATCTCAATAACTGAAGTAAAATACTTCTCTCATAGTAGTTCACCTATCCTCATGCCAAAGACTTGAATTTTATTTCTGTTTGCTGGTAGCTATGTTTATTTGTAAGTAAATAAAAAATTAGATAAAATATATAATATCTTTTTTTTCAATGACTTCCCTTCATCTGCATAGGCTTTATCTGGCCCATCTCATAGAACCATTGCAAACATCTACAAATTTATTAAATGAAGCTGATTTAAAATAATATATGGAAAGAAAAAAAATTATCTATACTGTGTACATTGGAAAAACTGACATCAAAGAAATAAAGTAATCAAAACACACTGATCTGGTTTCTTTCGGGGGTAGGGAGGGTTAAGACAATAGTTCCCCCATAGAATCAATACATTATGCACATATGGAGTTTGTGTCCACCAGATTCCCTCCCCACCTCCACCACTACCATTTTGAAAACCAACTTTAAACTTTGCAAAGCTTCCAGATGCACTACTCAGTCATTTTCTTTACTCCATAAACTTCGTTAAGTGGTCTGGAACAAACAATTTCAACCCATATGGAATACTTTGGAAGAGAGGGATTATTTAGTTGGTCTTTTATCTCATAGTGCTTTGTTTTAGCATCAATATAAGGACTACTGACTATCTTAATGGATTTCCTGAAGTATATGTGTCAGATAATTGTGTTCTGCTGTTTGAAAATTTATCTTGACCATATAACAAGTCTGCAGATATCCTGTTTCTTATATATTTTAACATGTATTCACTAATATTAAGTTTTGTAACTTTTATCACAGCTCAAGAGTATATAACAGTTCTATATAGTTAATGTGGTTTATTGCTACACAGTGGTGGCAAAATTTCAGAACCATGGTACTAGGTTCAAAAGCAGACACAGTTTCATAGACAGAACATTATAAACTTCAAAAATTAAACATATATCATCACAAACTCATTATGTAGAACATATCACTTATATTTTATTTAAAAGTATCCCTGTATTGAAATTATGCACCTAAAGGGCCAACTACATGTTAGTAGAAACTTACATCATGCCTTCCTTTTCTTTGTTAATTAAAAAATCATAGCATTCACATGAAGTATATAAAAATTTGTCAAATTGTCCCCCTTATTTCATCAGTGAGACATCAAATTGTATGGTAATGTCTCCTAAAAAAGAAATTTCACAGTCCATCAACACCAAAAGCACTGGGGAAATAATTCATGGTGTATAAATTCTTGAATAAAACTCATACTCAGTAAAGTCTGGAGATTATCACCAAAACAAAAATCTGATTTTTTCAACAGTTGTCTGGGGTTAGAATAGATGAAGTGTTGCAAGGTGAAGGGGCCTCTTTGTTCGTCCTAGCTGCCCAAATAGCTTACACCTGAAATAACCACACAGAAATTATATTCATTAAAACACTGCTTGGCCCATTAGCTCTAGTTTCTTATTGGCTAATTCTTACATCTTATTTTAACCCACTTCTATTATCTGTTTATCACCATGTGACAGTGGCTTACTGGCAAGAATCTAACCAGTGTCCATCTCAGGAAGAAGATCCATAGTGTCTCTCACTCTGCCCTTCTTCTTAGCATTCAGTTCTGTCTTCTCCGCCTACCTGAATTCTGCCTGATCAGAACCAAAGCAGTTTCTTTATTCATTAACCAATGAAAGCAACACATGAAGAGAAGAATTTCCCACACCAATGAAGGTAACAGCACAGAAATAAAACATAAGTCCTATGGTATTTAAAGTTGTAGTAATTTGACCTTGATTAATATATTTTATGTTCAAATTTAATAAAGTTATAGTAGCTATCAAATAAGCAAAAGAGAACAAAGAAACTGTGGGAAGACAGGCATCATTTTAATAAAAACCATATTTTTATTTATACATATATTTCTACATGGAAAGAATGATTGTCACACAAATGGTCATTAAAATATCTAGTGTTCGATACTAACATAGTAGGTTATTCTCATAGTCACCATTGCATTACTAACTTCACAAATCCAAAACACATTATATAAAAATAACCACTTCTGGCACTGCAAGTCCAGTCTGAGAGGTATGATGCTTATGGATATATGAATGAGAGAGATTCATATATTACACTTAATATTTACCAGAATACAAAAATATTAGTAACCTAAATATTTGATAATAAATTTTATAATATATTTCTCAAGAGCTACTATTACAATAGAGCCAGAGAACAGGGAAAGAATAATAATGAAGGTATGTGTGCATGTTTGATTGTATTTAAATTATCAACTATTTAAATTTTGCTAAGCTATCCAATGAATTTTTAAATAACACTCTATGGGATGTGTAGAAGAAGTCGGATTTCTGCTCCTACTGAACCAAATAAGCCCAATTATTACAATATCATATGTGGTTTTGAAATAATCTGTGTAAAACTAATTTATCTCTCATCATTTCAAGTGATCATGGAAAGTGATAATTTTGAAAGAGGGTTGGTTTATGCCTACACATATTTGTGATGTATAAAATTGTATTTACTTTCTTATCGTTTACTAACTGTGCCTTATAATTCAAATGTTTGATGTTTACTGGTGTGGGAAAATCATCACTTCTATTTCTGTGTAGAAGACTAAACACAGCTTGGACTAAAGAGAATGACTATGTCTATAATAAAAAATGTTCTTGTTTTTGTGTATCTCTCCACACCACAGTTAATTATTTTACAGCAAGGCAATAGCCAAGGTGAATGATTTCAAAGAATTATACTTTATGTTACCTATCAGTGAGCATTTGGCTAGAAAGAAAAAACGCATTATTTTGGCAGAAAATTGAGGCATGTGTGGAGATGAGACAACTATGAATGAACTTTTATAAAAAAAAAAACTACCATACATAAATCATGTAGAAAGCCTTGATACCACTGCTAATTATCAGGACTAATAAATCTGCAAGGCTTTCTGGAATCCCAAAAGAAACTTTGTAAGTGCTATAATAATCAATTAGAATACAGATGCTATTATCAAAGAAGTCACATGTTAAGAACTAAGCTCATGAGTTTTAAGGTAGTGATGAATATAGGAGAAAGGGAAGCAGATGCAAAGTTCTACCCATAACCAAGAAGCCATGTGAAATTGATCCCTGCAGGGAAATGAAAAGTCAGTTGTCTCCAAAAGAATGACAATTTGTAATATAAGTCATGCTATAGAACAGGCCCTGTTACTGGAATAATTGGCCAAGACAAAACTAACTCTATGTATTTTGAGTGCCTTTTGTTTTGTTTTATTTTGTTTTGGTGATTTAGTCATAGTTGGATTTTTTGTTGAGGTTTGATTATTCTGATTTTCTTGTTGCTTAGATTTTGTTGAGAGAGAGAGAGAGAGAGAGAGAAAGAACATAATATGATTTTGGGTGAATAGATAGAAAGGCAATCCAAGGGTAGGGAGTGGGCAAAAAATATGATCCAAATATCTTATATTAAAATAGATGAGTAAAACATGAAAAATAGAAGTACAGATGCATTGATGGTTCTAACCAAAATTTGAGGACAGATCAGTTCTCTCTGAATAATTGAAATCCCTGACTTGACTTCTGAGTAAATATAATGTTTCTAAGAAACTTAAAATAACAATCAGCCTGGGGCATAGGGTTTATGGTGGAGACAGCAAAGCAAATATATAAAATAGGAGATAAGACTAAAATGCATGTGAACTGAAGTGGAAAGAAGAGATGGGGTTCACCTTTTATTTTAAAGTGCAAATTAAGTACACAAAATGGGATTAAATGTAGCCTCTTATTCAGTGACCTAGAATTAAAAGCAGATGTCAATATTTTCCCGGTATCCTGTTCCATTATAATAGGTCATCTGTTCTAGAGACATTAGTCTTCAGTGATGCATCAAAAGACTAAAAGAAACAATTTCTCATGTGAATTGAATGCTATAATATTAGCTATTTAAATTTAATCAGGATTTTAACCTGTTTTGAAACCCAAGTTATCACAGGTTCTCTCAGATTGTGAGGAGATATGTTATAATCATACTGTCTCAATTTAAAAGTTTTCAACTTTGCAGATTGTGATACAAATGAAGTATTTTTAAACAAATTTTAAACATAATTAATAAATACCAGTGTCTCAAGATTTTTTTCTATGTAAATGAGTGGAGCTTCAAAATACATAGTGCAATGTATTCAGTGGTTTAAGGCTGGAGATCCTCTACAAAAAGCATAAACACTGAGCTAGAAATTTTCCTAATTTCTGACTCATGACACCTGACAGAAGACCTTCAGAAAAAGAACCTTTGAGTACTATGTCAGAAGATGAATCAACATAAATGTATATTGACTTCAAAATTTGTGTCTAAAGATATGTTGCTTAATAAGAGGTTCTTCTTTTGTTTCTACAGAGTATGAGAACCTGTGGAATCCTTCCAGACTAATGTGGTTTGATGGACCAAGACCACCTGAAAGGTCTCTGTGAAAATCCCTCCCCCCTCCAAAAAAAATACTTTGCCCAACAAAAAGCAGGAAGCAGTTTGGAGAGAACTATAACCAAATTCCCTAAGTGATTGTATAAAATATTCATTTACATTTAAAGGAGAATATGATATAGAGATTTACACCAGTATGGATCTTGATTTAATGACATAAATTTAAGGTCAATTTTGTTATATGTGTATTTCAGCTCTTAATTAAGGTATTGCAGCTCATTTAAAAATGTAATGTATAATTAAGAAATATAGGGTAATAGATAATCATCTATAATAGTCAAGCTTGTAGTCGTGTTAGGTTTTCTATATATAGAGAGAAATATTTCAGTTAGATAGGTATTCAAATCTTTCAGAGACCTTAAGAATATGGCATTTAATATGTTTTAAGGACTTAGGACTTTTCATGACAATGAGACACATCTGCTTCTGGCAGAACCAATTTACATCAAGAGGATAATAGGCATTGAAGAGGCCCCTTGTGGAGTTTGCTAGCCATTTGTGCAAGAAATTGCTCTTGATTAGACTGCTTGATATTATGTTATGTAAACTGGACATCGAAAAGTCTGCCAGATCCCATTGGCCAGTAGGCTGAAGATGGTTGCTCCAATGTTATAGAAGAACTTTGTGTGATTGTCCAGGTAGCAAAATGTCTCTGCCAATTCTAGAGTTTTAAAAGTTTTGTACAATGCACTTCCTGTTAACTTAGGTAATATTATATGCTTTTGGAGTCTTTAATGGAGTTGATGAGTAGATATTTATAGTCTTCCTTAGTTATGATAAAAGATAAAGTAGATACAAATGTTGTAATTGTAATTCTTGCTTGATAACTGTTTTGTTATATATAATTTTACTATGTTAAAATTAAAGCCTTCCTTTTTATTTAGACAGAAAGGGGAGGTGATGTGGTATTTCCTTCTGTATGCTGTGAATAGCTTTGGTTAATAAATAAACTGTCTTGGGACTGTGCATGGCAGAATACAGTTATGTGGGGAAAACTACATTGAATGCTGGGAGAAAGAAGGTAGAGTGAGGGAGAGTCCAAATAGCTGCCAGAGGGGAAAGATGCTAGTTTCCAGCTTGATCCTTGCTGGTTGGCCACAAGCCTCATGGTAAAATATAAAATATAAAATAATAGAAATGAGTTAATATGTAAGAGCTTGCTAGGAATATGCTATAGTGATTGGCTAAGTAGTAATATAAACAATATTATTTCTGTGTGATTATTTTGGGGGTCTGTGTGGCCAGGAAATGAACAAGTGGCCTTCTTACAACAGATTTATGTTAGAAAATGATTAATGAATCCATCAAAAAATCAAGTCATTTTTCTCTTGTACCTAGATTTAGCCATATATCACAGAACACCTGTGGTCATTGCTATACCTCAGCATAAAACACTTTTTAATATTCTTTCACACTAGTACAATTCCATAATTTAAGACTCATTTAAAAATGCCATTTTCTCTGTGAATCCCTTTGGGTCAGTTTAATTATACTGTCCTCTTTGTACTTTTTAAATTTCTTTCTGTAGACTGAATTCTTTGAAGGTTGAAATAATTTCTTCCTTTCCTTATTCCTCAATATTTACCATAGTGTTTAGTTTAATAGTATTTATAACTGAAGTACAATAATACAGTCTCTATGTCATAAATTGTTGTTAAAAAACTTTACAGTGATTCATTGAATTTCATAAATAACTGCACTATACCATAACTGTCAATATAAATGAGGAAAATAAAGCATAGGCATGTTAGAATTCACTCAGGGTCACACAGCTAATAAATTTCAGTCAAGATTCAGAAACAGGTGGTATAGTTGTTGGATTAATATTCAAGTAACATATATTTTTGTAGGAAAAAATATAATAATACTGGAATATAAAATTATCTTTAAACTTCTCTTTGTATATAGATGGAAAAACAAGGTGTATAAAGGCACAAAAGTGAAAGCTAGCTTGCTTGTTCATTGGTAAAATTAAATTAGCTGTTAGTGTTGCACAAGTTTTAATTGGTCTTATTAATAAAAACTCAGAGCCAGATACTGGGACAAATGTTGAAAAATCAGAGAGACAAAAGAGCAAGTCACAGCCACTTTTTGCCTCTATGAAATATTCAGACTGTCAAAAAGGCTGAGCTCCTGTCTCCTCCCATCTTATATTTTTCTCTCCACCAAGCCATATCACTTCCTGCCTGTCTGTACAGTCCTTTAGATCTCTGTAGTTAACTAGTGGCTATCTCTGCCTTCTGATCTTTAGGCCAGCTTTATTTGTTGGCGTACAAACAAAATATCACCAAAAGTTGGATTTTATGGTTTTCTGTGTTACTGTTCTGTGTTGTTCTCTTCAAAATATATCTTTAAGAAAAAAATTAAAAACATGATTTTCAAGAGCGCATCAAAATGGTCTTACATTTCTTGACAGAATTCAGTTTTCTTTCCTTAAATTGAACTTAGAGATCACCTCTACCACAGATAGGATAGAGGTCTTTCTGTCCTTGATCTAGAATTTATTATTCATGTTTTATTCATATGCAAATAAGCTTGCTTTCTAAATCACAAATCCATTTTTAGTGGATCATTAAACAAGTTCCCATGCATCCATTATGATGAATGATGTCCACATCCTTAATTTGCCCCCAAAACAAAAATTGTCCTATTTTCTGTCCCTGTATTTTCAGTGAATTTTTCTATATGATTTTCATGTATATTCTTCAATTGTTTCTTTTGTGTTTCTTTTTGTTTACCTCCTTGTACCAATAGACTGAAACATTGCATTAAAATGGTCCTAGAGACCTTAATGTTGAAGTCAGTTTCTTCAGAATTTGACATTTGTCACCCAAGGATACCAAGAGTCATTTCTCATGCTGGAGTGATTGGGTTGGCAGGAAGATTTTTCCTATGTGTGCAAAACTGATGAAGTGACTTATTTTCTTTTTCAGCTTCAAAAAATGTTGAGAATAAGTGAATCTCTTTGTCTTGAAATACCCAGTAGGTTGTGCTAAAGGTCATCTATTTCTTAAGTTCTTGCCGATGCTCAGTGGCTAAATGTGTTTTTGTAGTGATTTTCCCACTTATTTTGAAAGTAGAAGCAAAATAGTAGAAAATTATTGTGTTCTAGGAAAAACTAGAAACCCTACTTCACACTTAATAACATATGAAAGCAGAAGAAGCATGCCAATAGGACATCCCCCCTTCAACATAACAAAGCAAGACACAAAGTAAACTTAAACATATGAACAGTGAAAGGAATGGTGATGTTTAAAAGTGAATCTCAGACATATATGACTTTAAAAAATTAAGGATTTATCAACTGGTTTACTCCTACTCATTCAGAATCTCAAATAGAAAGCAAAAGAAAATGCAGTGATAAATTCATATAGATACTGTTCTAATGCAAATATGAGCTCTTTTTAGTAGCTACTTATAAAATTGCATGCTTATTTACATATTTGTATGCTTTTCTTAACTGGGAGGTATAATTATTTACCAAGGACTCCAGAGTCTAGTAGCAGAGAAAGGAATTATAGACTTGTTGAAGCAGGTTGAAGGCCATTTTGGAAAGATAGAAATTTATCATTGAGTCCCCATAGCCTTTGGCTATCAAGATATATCTATCACACAGAATTTCTTGCCACAATATATTGAAATGGTGTGTATTCTAGAATAGAAATTACAATAGTGTCACTTCTTGACATTGCTAGATAATTTGCAATGCATAGAGATGATTTTCAATATGTCTTGAAGAAACTGACAATATAACTATTACAAGTATGGTAGAGAGAAATATACTGGAGTAAATGCAAGAGTCCTTTCAATATTTAGTCTCTGGGACAAAAGAAAGAGAGAAGAAAGAAGGAGGGAAAGAAAGACGGAGTGAAGAAAGGAGGGAAAAAGGAAGGAGGGAAGGAAGGAAAAGGAAGAAATAGATGGGAAGGGTAGGAGGAAGCAAGGAAATACTGATGGAAGAAAAAAAAGAAGGAAGGAAGGAAAGAAATAAAGAAAGAAAAAGGAAAGGTTCACTAGTTAACCTTTTCATTTTATGTATCTGCTTACTCCACAGAAATTTCATAGACTGTAAGACATTAAAATGCATTCATAGCATCAGGTTTCAAAAGCTAAACTTGCTATTCAACCTCAGGAGGAAGGAACTGTAATGTGGGATGCCCTTGTGTATATGTGTTGCTTTATTAGTTGATGAATAAAGCTATATGGCTAATGGCTTAGCGGAGCAAAACCAGCCTGGAAGTCCAAACCGAGATAAAGAGAAACAGTAGGTAGAGTCAAAGAGATGACATGTAACTGTCAAAGGAGAAGTACACGCCAGAATCTTACCGGTAGGCCAAGGCCTTGTGGCAATACACAGATTAATAGAAATGGGTTAATTTAAGATATAAGGGCTAGCTAGGAATATGCCTAAGCTATTGTGCAAAACAGCTTTACTCATCAACTAATAAAGCAACACATATAAAAACGAACATCCACATCAGAACCATGTACAATCTATTTTATATATAAAACTGCTTTATAAATCTGTACAAAAATATTACTTATGATTACCTGATGTATCACTCAACATTTCTGTATTCTAATTCATTTCTTTTACCATCATTTTATTTCTTAGCCTTATACTTATAATGCATTAAAAATTTTAGAGTAAAATCTTTTTAAAACATCACATTTTATAATATTTTATTATTCTCAGCCTACATAAATGTTCATCAAATGATAATGTGAGCCCATAATTTTCAAAGCTACCTACATTTTTGAGTGCTTTTGAGAGTTACCATAAACAATTTTGGTGAGGAAAAACAGTGGTTCATATGTTATAAAGGATGGAGACAGAATAGAAATCTTAACTTTAGATAGTCAGCATTGTATATATGTATGAAAATGTCAAAATATAAATGAAAAAATTTAAAATGTAGTACATCTAACAATGTTTTTCATTAATGCACAGACCTATCACTTGAAAAAAGTTTTGTCATACAAATCCTATAAAATTAAGTATATCACAAGTTTTTATGATCTTTTGATATAATAAAAGTTTGGTTTTTAAAGCTTTTCTCACAAAGTCCATGTATTAGTCAGTGTTCTCTAGAGAAATATATGTATATGTCTTTTATATACATATATAATATATATAATTAGCTAATATTACTTATTAGTAAATTAGACAGGCTTACAGGCTGTGGTCCAGCTACCCCAGTAATGTCTATCCACCAATGGAAATCCAAGTATCCAATAGTCACTCAGCTCATGAGGATAGATGTCTCAACTCTTCTTTAGTATACAACAGAATCTCAAAGAAATAGGCTCAAATGCCAGTGAAGAAATGAACTTGGAAGCAGAGTGAGGTCAAGAAGACAAAGGCAGAGAAAGTTTCCTTCATCCATGTCCATTATATAGGCTACCACCAGATTAAAGATGGATCTTTCCACCCCAAAGATCAGAGTAAAGGCAGTTTAATTAAATCAAATGATTTAATTAAGAAAAATTCCTTACAGGCATACCTAAATGCTTGAGTGTAACATGAGGGCTGGCTTGTTGGGGTTACTGACCTGCCCAGTACCCCACAGCCAGCAAGCCCTAAAGAAAATCACACTGAGAGTCTACATTAGGTTATTAACTGATTGGCCCATTATCTCAGGCTTCTTACTAGCTCCCATAAGTTATATTAACCCATTGTCAGCCACATAGCCAGTATCTTCTCTCAGCTGGGCTGCTACATGTTGCCTTGTTGGAGATCTGCACAGGAATGCCAGGGAAGCTTCTTGCTTCCCAATTTCTCCTTTTCTCCTTGCTCCACCTCTACTTCCTGTCTGGTTTTCCCGCCTATACTTCCTGCCTGGCCAATCAGCGTTTATTTAAAACATGATTGACAGAATTGTCCCGCACCACTTGAGTTTTAGTTCATTCCAGATGTAGAAAAGTTGATGACCAATAATAGCCACCACAGCATCTGACTGTCTTTCCATTTCCCATTTTTCCTATATGAATCACTATTAATTCCCTGACACATACATAAGAGTATCACTATAGGAAATCTTTCCTGGTTGTCCTGTTTATACTTTCACTGATTGTTCTGCTACAGCATTCAATTTAGTACTCATTAAAAATTCCTGCCAAAGAGCTTCTTGAACTAAAAGGAAAATGAAATTGAAAATCCAAACTGTAGAGATGCATTAAAAAGACATGGATGAAATTTAACAGTACATATTGTCTAGAAATTCATTTAAAAAATTCACAGTACTTCATTACATGCTGGTTTGTTACAATTTAAAAATATGGCTTTGTTATAAAAACCAAATAGTAAGGCACTTTTAAAATAATATAAAAATTTTTACAAAAGCTAGTGTTTAAAGTATTTTAAAATCAAGTCTATAGCATTGCAGTTCCTGTATAATATAATTTTATAAATTAATTTAAGAATCACCATTTAATATCCTCGATTAATTACAAAGCAATATTTATATAATGAATCAATATTGTATAAAACTAATTTACAGTAGTAACATACTAGTAAGACAACTTTGAAGTTAATGATATTTACTTCTGTTTTAACATTTAAAAGAGTAAATTGAACCCAAGAATATAAAATATAATAATACATATTAGGGAAGAAATATGTAATAAAGGTAAAGGATAAATTAAAGAAATATTTTTAAAATACAGAAAAATAAAACAGATATTAGATTTTATAGGGATGAATATATTAAGCCAAAATAATTTGAAAAATGAAGGAACACAAAATGCTAATATTGATTAAAGAAGTGACATGACTATAATTTCTATAGACATTAAAATAATAATAGACTATGAAGAAATCCATGGAAATAACATTTAAAACTTACATTAAACACACAACTGCCTTGTAAGACACTGTTTAATATCACTCATGAAAGCTCTTTAGGCTTGCCTATGGGGTAATTCTATGAAGGCATTTCATTTCAGATTACTGTAGCTTATATCAAATCGACAAAACCAAAACCAAACAAAAAATAAAATAAATAATAATAACTGGTCAAGTTTGAGTTCCATATCATGAGAGAGAAACCACCCTTGATACATGGAACCTAGAATAGACCCAAATATGATTGGCAAAAAGAAAAATATATCCAATAAAATGGTTCCTAATGATATTCTGCTATACTCATATATTGGTGCCTAACCCAATTGCCACTCATCAACAGATGGAAACAGAAGCTGAGAACGACAGCCAAACTTTAGGCAGTGAGAGTAGGAGCTGTCTCTGACTCTACGACCTGGTTTTGGGAACCTTTTCACCTACTGGGTTGCTTCATCCAGCCTTAATAGGAGAGGACCTATTTAGTCTACTGCAATTTGACATACCAAGGCTGGCTGGATATACATGAGAGGTCTGCACTTTTCTGAAGAGAAAAGAGGAGGAATGGATTGGGGAAGAGGGAAGGTTGGGAGTGACTGGAAAGGGAGGAGGGAAGGTGGAGAAACTGTGATTTGCTGGGAAAATAATTAATTAATTAAGAAAACTAAATTAAAAAATACCCTCCCCAAAAGTAATCAGGAAAAGTGGTATTTAGTCTATCAATGCCCAGTTGATTAAATATTTTACATTAATCACTGTAGTTTGTCATATTAATAGTCTGAAAATTATTTCTGTATTTGCTAAAAACAGACAACTATTCTTGATATTAAAGTCCTCAACAAAATTATTGAGAAATTTTATTACTTTAACAAAGAATTCTAGGTTAGATTAAATGCCATTTTCTACAGCTCTTTGAAGAGGTTGAAGACTATT
>JAQHUG010000506.1:306115-320605 GCA_028555095.1 Dicrostonyx torquatus | reverse complement strand
TGGGCTTCCCATAGGACAGGGTGTCCTGCACCATCGTGAGGAAGCAGGGGGAGGGTGGTGGGGGAGCGGGAGGGCCGGGAACAAGGGGAGTAAATGTAAATTTTTCTTTTATCAATAAAAAAAAATAAATGTAAAAAAAAAAAATATGACGAAGAACACTTTAAAAACTTACAGTTAACATTCAGCACAATTACTGGTTAATAACTGAATGTTTTTCTAAACATATTGATAAAGCAAGTGTGTATACTGATATCACTTCTATTTAGCATTCTACTTGTCTAGCCTATGCAATGAGTCAAGAAATACAGATTAAAGGCATCCAGATTGGCAGAGAAAAGCAAAAATATTTTTAGTCTCACTTAATGATATTATTAAGCTAAAAGAAGCCTATATTTTTACCAAATAACTAGGAGTAATAAGTGAGTTTAGTAAGATTTATCTGCAGGTTGAGAAATCAGATTTTAAAAATCTATTATACTTAGCAGTGTGTGTGTGCATTCTTGTGTGTATGTATTGTTGGGCATATTTATGTAACAAAAAGAAAATAAAAGAGGCAGAAGTTATAAATTTGCTGAGTAAAAGCAAGAGAGTAGGAGATAAATGAAAATCAGCTCTCTGTCAAATGTGGGATTGGTGAAGATCTTTTCCCATTCTGTAGACTGTCGTTTTGTCTCATTTACAGTGTCAATTGCCTTACAGAAGCCTTTCATTTTCAGGAGATCCCATCTATTGATTATTGCTCTCAATGTCTGTGCAAATGGTGCTATATTTTGGAAATGGTCTCCTGTGCCAATGTGTTCAAGGCTACTCCCCTCTTTCCCTTCTATCAGGTTCAATGTAACTGGATTTATGTTGAGGTCTTGGATCCATTTGGACTTGAGTTTTGTGCATGGCAATAGATATGGGTTTGTTTGCATTCTTCTACATGTTGATATTCATTTATGACAGTATAGTTTATTAAAGATACTTTCTTTTTTTCCACTGTACCATTTGAACTTTTTTGTTAAAGGTCAGGTGTTCATAGGTGTGTGAATTAATGTAAGAGTCTTTAATTTGATTCCATTGGTCTACATGTCTGTTTTAATATCAATACCTAGCTGTTTTTATTACTATAACTCTATAGTAGAGTTTGAAGTCAGGGATTGTGATGTCTTTGGAAATTCCTTTATTGTACAGGATTTTTTTTAGCTATTCTGGATTTAGTTTTGCTTATAAAGTTGAGTATTGTTTTTCAAGTTCTGTGAAAAAATAAAAGAGATAGATGAAAAGGGCTGGAGACCATTAAAAGAAAGTAGAAATTATGTATTAAATTTTTATTTCAAATAAAATTCAAATCATATATACAATAAGTCTATTATGTACTATGTAGTAGAAAATATGAAAAAAATAAAATAGACCTATGTTTACATAGGTAATTAATTTTTGGCAAATATTCAATGCCAGGTAAGAGGAAAAAGGATAATTTTGGAATGTGGGCTTTAATATAGATCTGTTGGTTAAATTGTTGCCTTGCTTACAAGAAGGCTTTAATTGTATGCCCAGGACCATTTAAAAATTAAGTATGATTGAATCCATGTGTAATCTCAGCACTCAAGGTATTAATGCAGTAGGACCAGAATTTCAGGTTCATCCCAGGAACATAGAGAGTTCAAAGCAGTTCAAGGCAAGCCTAGGAGACATAAGGCCTCCCACCGAGAAAATTGTCTTGTGACATTTGAATATATATGTGTAAAAAATAATGTGAGAAAGCAAGAATAATATTTATACTGTGCACCACAAACAAAATTCATTCAAAAAGATCTCAGAATTCACAATGATTAAAATTGTTAAATTCATGAACAAAAACATGAAAGTAAGTATTCATGACCGTGACTTAAACAATGATGCTTAAATATACCACTCAGGGAATTTGCCTTGAAATAACTGATAAATTTAAGTTTATCAAAATTAATAAATTATTTTCCCAGAAAAAGAAAAAACAATCTTTTAATTTAGAGATTTTTTCCATTAATAAAATTGTGATGAATTGAATCTAAAATGTGAAAATAATCTTCAATTTTCATAATGAGTTATCAAATTAAGACATAATGGACAAAAAATTTTAGCAGATACATTGCTGAAGATTTTTTTTATATGTACATGAAAAACTGTTCAATACCTATTTTGTTCCTGAGGAAACATGCAAGTCTTTTACATAAAGAGATTTGAGTATACACAAATTGAATAGCAAAAAATTAAAATATATGATCTTAAAGTTTGTGATGGTTTGGAGGACCTAGATATTCCATATTGGTGTGGGACAATTCTGTATTCTGACATTTATGTTTTAAATAAATGCTGATTGGCCAGTAGCCAGGCAGGAAGTATAGGCAGAACAACCAGATAACAAGAGGAGGCAGGTCAAAGAGAACAGGATAATTCTGGGAAGGAGGAAGCCCATTCCTCTCCAGTCCTGTCCAGACTCCAAAGAAGGAAGATGTGACCTGCCCTGCTGAAAAAGGTACTGAGCCATGTGGCTAACATGTACTAGAATAATGGGCTAATATACATTATAAAAGCTAATATGAAGCCTGAGCTAATGGGCCAATCAGTTTATAACTTATGGAGACCTCTGTGTGATTTCTTTGGGACATACCAGCTGTGGAAACTGGTGGCAGGACAGAAAACCCAACAAGCAGGCCCTCATGTTATACCATATTCTTGTGATATAAAAAGATTATGTTCCAGACAATCACACATCATAGATTTCTGAAAAATTAAACTCAACACCTTTCATCTGATTTAGCCTTTCTAATTATGTTTTTACCTAAGAAAAATGAATAACATATCTACATAAACACTAGACCTAAATTTTTAAGTACCTTTTCATACAATTGACCAAAATTAAATAGTCATTAATAGGTGATTAGAAAAGTAGCTTCTGGAAAATTCATAATTGGAATACTACGCATGACAAAAAATAAATAAATTATTACTAAACACACTAAAGCTGAATAGAAACTAAACATAATATTTTTGTGGTTTTGAAACTCAAACTCAAGGCTTTACACATATAAGTGCCAGTCTAGTAACCAACGTTCTAAGATTTCAATCCTTACCAAAATATTTTTCTGAAAAAAATCAGAAGAATTTTTGAAGAGGGTATACTTTGAAACCACTCACGTAAAACTCTTGAAAACAAAAATAATCTACAGTAAAAGGAGAAATCTTGTTTGAAAACAATTAAAGTAGAAGTTATGCTCAATATTGTAGCTGAGACAGTAAAGTCATGAATGTATATATATGCTAAAACTGTGCATATGATCATGAGAAATTTGCTGTAACAAGATTTGAAATGAAAACTTTGTGTACTTAATGCTATTTGCTACTGGGTAAAAGTGAAACTGCAAATATGCCCCTACTTTTAATCTGTGATTTTGTATTCCCTGAACAATAATACTGCTGCATCCATTGAGTTTAAGAACCATATTCTTAACTTCCCTTTTAAGTATGCTGAAGCATTCCATGATAAGAAGTGAATGAGCCTTTTGTGGGGACTAGATTCTTTCTAACTCTGTTACCATTTACAAACAAAGTCTAACATGTAGAAACTCGATGTTCAATGAATACATTATATGCTTTGATATTGACGTTTGTAGAATATTATTTTGAGATATGTTGCATTTGCTTATGCTGTGGACCATTTGTTTAATATTGCAAAGATATGTTGCATCTTTTACATTACATTTCTTTAACTCTGTGAAGCTGTGATTCTTTGAGTATCTAAAACACCTGGTAGTCTAATAAAGAGCTGAATAGTCAATAGCAGAGCAAGAGAAAGGCTTGGTGGGGCTGGCAAGCATAGAGAACAAATAAAAGGAGAAATCTGGAAGGAGAAAAAGGAGGAGCAAGAAAACAAGGAGAAGATCACCCAGCTACACAGCAAGCCACAAAAAATGAAGAAGCATATACATAAACAGAGAAAGATAAAAGCCCAGAGGCAAAAGATATAGGGGATAATTTAAGACCAGGATCAAACCCTAATGAATGAATTAAGAATAATGTGGGGCCCATTCTCTATGGAGGTACCTTATTCAGCCTAGGCATGGGTGGGGGAGAACCTTGTTCCTGCCTGAAGGAGGTAATGGGTCTGGTGTAGGAGGGCCTTCTGTATTTGTGTTGCTTTCATTGGTTAAATAAAGAAACTTCCTCAGCCTTTTGGTAGGGCAGTATGTAGATAGGTGGGAAGACAGAACTGATTGCTGGGAGGAGGAGGACAGTCAGGGAGAGATGCCATGGAGTCGCCAGGTCAGAGACATTGAATCTTTCCCAGTAAGCCACAACCTCGTGGTGATTCACAGATTAATGGAAATGGGTCAGATTAGGATGTCAGAGTTGGCCAAGAAGAGGCTAGATATAATGGGCCAGGCAGTAATTAAATTGATACAATTTCTTTGTGGATATTTCGGGGACTAAGCTAGCTAGTGAAGGGACACAGCCCACTACTCAATACTACATGGGACAGATTTAGTTGACCACCTAGTAAGGCCTAGCCCACTCTGAGGAATGGATTGAGGTGTGGTTGGGAGAATGTGGAGGGAGCCAGAGGGAAGGAGGGAGGAGGAACAGGGATTAGTATATAAAAATATAAATAAATAAATAAATAAATAAATAAATAAATAAATAAATAAATAAATAAATGGAAAGAAAGAAACAAGCCAAGATAAGGCTGGGTATTTGTAAGTAAGAATAAGCCTGTGTGTCATGATTTGTGAGCTGGGTGGCTCCCCTCCCCTAAAAGAGTAAAGAATAAAGAATAATAAACCAACAATAGTCTATTCCATATCACATATATGGAATTAACTAACAATCATAAGCCAATTCTTATAGAATTAAAGCAATGAACAAGAATCTTCAGAAGGCCTTTTTCTTTGATCTTGTCTCTATCCCATCATATTTCTCATTTTTCGATTTGCAATCATTTTGCATGCTCTCTCACAGTTCATAACTAGAGAAAACTCTCAGATTTCTCTCCTCTGTCTTATAATATTGTCATCTCTGTCTTATAATATTGTCATCTTGAGACATTACATTGGCATCTCTAAGTCTCAGCTTCCTTATTACAATACAAAGATAGTCATAATTATTTTTAGTGTTGGAATAACTTCATGAGGTAAAGTTCACAAAGTATGCAAATCATTGTAATTCAGTGCCAACTCCCTGCTCCTCTGGCTTCTTCATTAAGATTTTTTTATAGAGTGATTCTTCATTTTTGGACACCATTTTCTTCTAGGATATTGTGGTATTAATGTATATTTGCATTTGTATGTATTATATATGTGTAAATACATAACACTTAAACAACTTTTTCTAAAGAATCGATGTCTTTTTTAACATTATAGCTTAGAGAAATTAAATACTCTAGTGGATTTTCATGGGCATGGAAGAAGGAAAGAAAAACATTTCTGTCTCTCTGGATGTTATGTAATATAAATAAATTTGTTTCTGTTATGTTCAAAAGATGACTTTAGTTTTGCAAAAACCTCACACCTAAGAACCTGCTTCTTTTTTTTTTTTTTTTTTTTTTTGGTTTTTCGAGACAGGGTTTCTCTGTGGCTTTGGAGCCTGCCCTGGAACTAGCTCTTGTAGACCAGGCTGGTCTCGAACTCACAAAGATCCACCTGCCTCTGCCTCCCAAGTGCTGGGATTAAAGGCGTGCGCCACCACCGAACCTGCTTCTAGGCTTACCTGCAAGCACATAAATGTTCTACAGCAATAAAGTTGAACTCCAATTTCATTACATTTATTGATATTGGATATTAATTATTCTTTTACTTTAATAATATTACATTTGATAAGATAAAAGTAAACTTAATAAAGTAAAATTGACATATTAATTATACTCTAAAGAATCTTTTCCGAAAGCCCAATGTTCACTTTCCTGGCACATATTGGTAATCTAATTATTAAGAGCTTGTTATTTGCTTTATTTTTAACTTTCCTTGGAGATGAAATGAAGAAAATCATTTTCCTACTCACCAGCATGTTCAGAAGACAATGTAGTATATCTTGAAAGGTTCTAAGGGAATAGCTAGAAAAGACTAAATAAAACAATCCTTAATTTCTGTTATTATCCTAAGGAGTTGTTTTAAGTTGAATGCTTATATATTAACCACATGTTTATTGAGCATTTACTATGTACTATTTTAAGAATGTTTCAAGTAATAATTACAATGTATTCCAGTACTAGAAATTTCTGGATTATGAGTTGATATGATTTACATCTAAAAGACAAGAAAATAGAAACGAAGGGTCAAAATCTTAGGTCCTGACATGGTGACACAGACCTGCATTCTAAGTAGTCAGATATTTTAGGCAGGAAGATTTCTGTAAATTTCAGGCCAGCCTAGAATGCACACCAAGTTCCAGATAAGCCAGAACGACATAATGATAACTGTTTTAAGACAGAAAACAAAATATAAATACAAATAAAACAAAAGAGGTTAAATTATAATAAATCGTATTGCTAGGATGAAGAAGGAGAAGAGACTGGACCTTTTAAAATTCTATAAATAAAGATAAACTCTCTGTGTGTGTGTGTGTGTGTGTCTAACTTTCTGTCTCTATGACACGTATGTATGTGTGGAAGTCAGAGATCAGTGTTGGGCATTATTCATCTATCATTTTCCTTCTTATGTTTTTAAAGTAGGGTCTCCTATGAAGCTGGTAAACACTAGATTTCTGTCTGGAATGAATTAATGATTCTCATGTTTCTGTTCCTATCCTAACACTGGGATTATAAGTGTACACCACTACTGTTGTTTTTTACATAAGTGTTGTTAGTCAGTACTCAGCCCTTCATGTATACACTAAAGGCCCTTAAGCCATTGATCTATCTCTCCAGCCCTGAATAGAAATGCTTAAAACTTGAAATTGAGTAATATGTATAATTACAGTTAATTTTAATTACTGTTATTCCAAAAGAAATCTTTAGCTCAACATCTCTCTTGATAGAAAAAAAGGATCACAATGTAAACTTTAAAGTTCTTTTATAGAATCTATGGAAAATTATAAGAAAATATACCTTTACTCCTTTATATTCTCTAGTTTAAAAGGGTATACTTGTCTCATGAATTTATTTATGAATAGCATAAATACATATTGACACTTTGGGTAAAAGGTAGTGACAGAAATTTTTAATCCCTATATAATCAAAGTACTAAATTATCTTATAGGTGTTCTATTAAACTGAGGTTTTCCAGTATATTCACATTTGTACATATATGGAAGTTAGACCCCAAGCATATAACAACTGTCATCATTAGGTAGGACTACTATCCCCATGATCAAACATTATGACCAAAAGCAACTTGGGGAGAAAAAAAAATTATTTCAACTTACACTTCCAGGTAACAATCTGTTACTGAGGGAACTCAGAGCAGAAACTCAAACACAGCAGGATACTGGGGAGGCAGGAGCTAATGCAGAGGTCATAGAGGAGTGCTGCTTACTGTATGGCTCCCCATAGATTACACAGCCTGCTTTCTAATTCAATCCAGTACTACCAGACAAGGGTAGTTCCATATACAATGGCCTGTCCTGTGTACCATGAATCATTAACCAAAAAAAAAAAAAATGTCCTACAGGCTTTTCTGTAGTAATGAGGTGGCGGGCTATGTTCCCAACACCTGAGAGGAGTGTGGGCCCTTTTGTTCCGTCCCGCCTGGCTCCCAGCCACAGGCCTGCTTTTGGCTCTGGCTAGATTATACCAGGAATAATTACACACAAACTGTATTCATTTAAATACTGCCTGGCCCATTAGTTTTAACCTCTTATACATATTAGTTTAACCCATTATCTAGTAATCGTGGCTTACCGGGAAGATTCTAACCGAAGACCATCTTGGGCTGGAGAAACATGGTATCTGCCCCAGTGCATTCTCTCTCACAGACTTCCGTTCTGTCTACTCTGCCCACCCAAGGGCTGCCCTATCTAAAAGCCAAGGCAGTCTCTTTATTCAGCCAATGAAAGCACAGAAATACAGAAGGACCCTCCTACACCACTTTTCTACAGCCCAATCCTATGGAGGCATTTTCATAATTGAGGCTCCCTCCTTTCAGTTAACCTTAGTTGTGTCAAGTCAACCTAAATCTAACTAACCAGCACAAATGGCCCCCTGTCAGTTTGACACGGAAACATATCACCGTTAAGCCACTACCTTTCTTTCTCAGTCTTCCAAAGACCTCGGTGCACATTAAAACATAAATAATTTTTAAAAGTCCCAGTCTTTACAAATTTAAACTCATTAAAAGTTTAGTCCTTTAAAAATATCTAATCTCTTTAAAAATTCAAAATCTCCCCTTAAAAGTCTGAAATCTTTCAGCTGTGGACTTCTATAAAATTGAAATATAAGTTAAAGACTCTCTTACTTCAAGAAGAAAGAACCAGGGCATAGTCACAATCAAATCAAAGCAAAATCAAACTTTCAGCATTATAAATAATGCAATGCCAATGCCTTGGAGTCACTCATGATCTTCTAGTCTCCTCCAAAGTGCTTTGGTTACTCTGTCTTCTGCAGCACATTCTGCTTGTCTTATTTGCTCTGTCTGGCTCCACTCCTCCACTTTTCCTGTTCTTAGTGGTCACCCGTGTGTCTGGAATCTCCAAAATTCTGGGGTCTTCTGCACCTTCACCAATAGTCTCTCCTGTGCTCTCTTCAGGGACTCCAACCCTGCTATACAGCACCAAACCACACCTAATTTCCACAACCCCTTCATGCTTTTAAAACTAGCACTACCTAGGTGACCTATATACTACCAAGTTCAGCTGCCAGAACAAAGTACAACCTTGGCCACGTCTGGAACACAGCTTCTGTATGTTGACTCTCAGGAAACACTTTCTAAAAGATTTCACCTGAATGATGGTCTCTTCTTAGTCACCACAAATGTATGAACTCTAGCTGACCAGCATAGAATATCCCAGCAAAGTGAAGATTTCACTTTAGTAGTTCTGGTATCTTGTCAACCACAGCTTATTACTCGTCTCCTGCTAACCAGAATCATATAAACTTAATTCAAAATAAAATGACCCCCAATAGACTCTTTAAACTTTCTTCTGAAACTTCACAAGCCAGGCCTCCATCATCTACATTGTCCCCAACATTTTTATATTCCAAGCTGCTACAGAACAGCCCGCTGAGATCTTAACTTCCAGTGAGTTTTCTAGTCTAAAGTTCTAACGTTCTTTCACAATGCTTCCTTAAAATACATGATCAGGTCTCTCATAACAATACCCTGTTCCTTGTACCAATTTATCTTACTCAGGGTTACTATTACTATCATGAAACACCATGATGAAAGCAACTAGGGGAAGAAAGAGAGCTTATTTTGCTTATGCTTCCACACCACAGTTGATCATTAAAAGAAGTAAGGACAGGATCTCCAACATGGTAGGAACCTGGACTCAGGAGGTGATAGAGAGATTATGGAGGGATACTGCTTACTGACTTTCTCCCCATGTCTTTTTCAACATGCTTTCTTATAGAACCCAACACTACATTCCCATGGGTGACCCCACCCACAAGGGACTGGTTTCTCCCTCATGAATCACTAATTAAGAAAATGCCCAACAAGATTATCTACAGTCTGATTTTATGCAGTCATTTTTCTTAATTGAGGTTCCCTCCTCTCAGATGATTTTAGCATGTGTCGAGTTGTCATAATACTTTCCACCACACTGAGTATTTTCTAGTATGTTGCAGTATGAAGAATACAGAAAATGTTATCCTTAAATATTGTATAAGTATTGTATACATTATAATGAACTATTTATTTTTGTTCATATGGAAGCAATTTATACACGTGTATAGAAAGAAACAAAGCATATGTACAGATAATTATGCAATGGTCACTAGCAAGTAAACTGCAAGTATCTATTACAACCTGCCATTTTTGTAATAATTTCATAAAGAGGAAAAAAAGCTATTGTTTTTCTACACATTCAAATTCTGTAGTACAAACAAAATTTTAGAAAATTTCAGAAATTACTATGAAAGAATTAATTGATGTGAAAGCTAGTTTAATATAATATTCAATGTAATAATACAACTGTTGACATTTAGTTACTGAAGTGTTTATAAGCAGAATAACTGGGTTGTAAAAAGTCAAAAGACAAGATTCTTTGGGTGTCAATAGAACTAATAATTGGAGAAAAGCAGAATTATCAACTTGAAATGCATTTCCATGCCTTTCTCATTTTTTTATACTAAATGTTTGAAGTAAATCTACTTTGGTGACAAAATATATATTATGTGGTTAAGAAAAGTGATTTTGCAAAAGTTCAGGAATTATTTTTATAAAATTCACACATGAACATACACACAGATAATCTATAAAATAATATCATAGAATAACAATACTTCATACAGTTACCATAAAGCAAATTATTATCATTTTAATATGTCAGACCTGAGAAATTCCCATAGACACTCAGTCTTCATATAGGTTAGTTTTAGAGTAAAATCAATAGCCACATTTCTCTTTACAGAAATGAAATGATAAGAATTTTCATGATTTTCCTTTTTTTTCCTTTTTAAATTTACTTTCTGTTGTAAGAAAAGTGGGCTGAATCCTGCTGCAAGACTAGCTTAGCCCCCAAAATATCCACACAGAAATTGTATTAATTAAATGACGGCCTGCCCCATTATATCTAGCCTCCTCTTGGTCAACTCTCACATCTTGATCTAACCTGTGTTCACCATGAGGCTGTGGCTTATCAGAAAAGAGTCGAACCAGCATCAGTCTCAGGCAGGAACTTCATAGTGTCTGTCACACTGTCCTTCTTCACAGCATCCACTTCTGTCTTCCCCACCAATCTAAGTTCTGCCCTATCAAAATGCCAAGGCAGTTTCTTTATTCAACCAATGAAAGCAACACAGAGACATAAGAACCTCCTACACCATTTCCCCTTTTTCTGTTTAAACAAAAAAGAAGGCTTTAACTTTATGTCAGGGACCTTTGCCCTAATAAAATATAGCAGGAGGTTAGCAAAGACCTTGATTTAGAATGTTTAACAGAGTGAGCTAGGGCTATTGATTCTAGGAAGCTAACAAAGATACAGAGACCATTGTTTTAAGGATGTTTGCAGAGAGCCCCTCTTCCAAAGTTATCTATCCACAAAAGAATGTTTCCGTTTACACAGGTGTGCTAGCTAGCTATTTTATTACCCCCAGTTCCTGCTCACTGCCCTAAGTCCCAATCCCCCACCCCAAACCAAGCTCCCCATTTCAGAGCTATATATACTGGTACTTGTTCCCTAATAAAGGAAGACCTTGACAATTGAATTTTGCTTGGTCTTCTTCCATTCTCTCGTTCATGACTTTCAGGTAGTAGCCTCTTCAGACCCTGAATAACTGGACCTGCTGGATGGGTCAACTTTAACATATTAAAATTACATATAACAAAACAGTTATTAAGCCAGAATTACAGTTACAATATTTATATCTATTTTATCTTTTATCATAACAAGGGTAAACTATAACTATCTACCTATTCTTCAACTCTATCAAAGACTTCAGAAGGATATAATATTTCCTCAGTAAACAAAAAGTAAGCAACTTCCAAAACTCTAGGAATGACAGAGACATCTCGCTGCCTGGACAGTCACCCAAAGTTATTCTGTGCCATTGGGTCATCCATCTTCAGCCTACAGGCCATAGTATCCAGCAGACTTTTTCATGAAGCAGGAAATTTCAAAGACATTTCAGTCACTTTCTTCTGTATCCTGAAGAATGTCTCGCAGATTCTTTCATGAATCAGGAACCCTGAAGGATCATCTCACCTTTAGGCAAGTTCAGCAGTCCTCTCTCTGCAGGTTCTTTGTGTCCAGTTTATGTGACAGTCCATACAAGAGCAGTTTCTTGCCCAAATGGCTAACCAACTCGATAAGGAGCCTCTTCGATGCCCATCTTCCAGTTGAAGTAGATTGGTGCTGCCAGGAACAGACGTGTCTCATTGTCATCAAAAGTCTTAAGTTATTGAAGAATGCCTATCTAACTGAAGTGTATCTCTATATATCTAGAAAATCTAACTAACATGACTACAAGCTTGATTATTATAGATGATTATCCATTAACAACCTATATTTTCTAATTATACATTATATTTTTAAATGATCTACACAATCACAATATCTTAATCAAGAGCAAAAATATACATATAACAAGATTGACCTTAAATTTATATCAATAAAGCAAAATCCATACCAATGCAAATTATTTATATCTATATCATATCCCCCTTTAAATGTAAAAGAACATTTATGAACAATATTTGGGAATATGGGTGCAGTTTTTTCTCTCCAAACTGCTTCTTGATATATGGGGGAACTGTTAATCAGGTCTTTCATGGTGTATCCTGTATTCTACGTTCATCTCAGTCGGAAGTTGAGCAAAGTAAGTGTTCAAGGGTGTTCACAGCAACCTTTCAGGAGGGCATGGGCTATCAAACCATATTTGCCTGGAGGCAATCCGTAGGTTCTCATCTTCTATGAAAACAAAAGTAGAACCTCTTTCCCAAAGCATCATATCCGTAGACCCAAATTCTGAAGTCATAATACCTTTATAATATACATGCTGGTTTAGCTTAGCCCATACAATGAAATGTCTCTTTGTTATTTGCTCCTTTACAGTCAAAAAATTCAAAGAAAACACAATAAGATATTGAATCCAGACTCTCTGTGAATTCTTCATTTTACGTGGCTTGCTTTTTATTACTTTCTTTAATCTATGATTATTTGTACTCTCTCTTTAAAGACTTCACCCATTTTTAAAAAGCATTAACTTCATTTTATGACTCTCTATACCCTTTATTTCTTTTCTCTCTCAAGCCTACTTACATTTATCTAACACCATGACCCATTTAGAGGTCTTTTATGTCTGAATATGTCCTATTGTTAATCTGTAATACTTTACTATCCAGGAGCACTTCCTAAAATGCTAAGCACATCTTAAACTTAAGTTGTGCCATGTATGGGTAATTATGGTACTGCCTGTTTCCTGTCCAGTCTAAAACTTAACTGCACTGTTATTATGATAATTACTATAGTTCCTGCCTGAGGTCAGCACGGTTCATCATGGCAGAGCTGTTCCTGCATCAGAGCCATTTAGTGCCCCTGAACCAGTTTCAGGCACACAGTAGTCCACAATGCCATCATACAAGCCATAGCACTTTACTTACAAAACCCCATCCAAATTCTCTGTCTTCCTCAAGAGACAGAGGTGGAGATAGGAGCATAGCCCAGAAAGCTGGCATTTTAAAACTGTGTGGCTTTTTTTTTTTCATTACAGCTGAATCAGGAAAATCACTCTTTGGCACACCACCAGCAAACAGCAAAAATCTATGTTAAACTCTGTTGTTTTCTGTGTGTCTAGAATTACTTTTTAAGCCCTCTGAGTTTTACGTGGAGTTAGTAGACCACGTTGAGGTGCCACTCTGTTCTGCCCTATCAAAAGGCCAAGGCAGTTTCTTTATTCAACCAATGAAAGCAACACATAGACAGAAGAACCTCCTACATTTACTTTCCAAGCAACCTTTTTTCACCCAAGTAAATTGAGTTGCAAAAAACTTTAGGTAGCAAATCATTCAGTTTTTCATTTCCCAAAACCTGAAAATCACTGTAACTAGATACAATTCACAACATAAATAGAAATTTGTCTTTTGTATAATCTCTCTCTCTCTTTCTCTCTGTATTTGTGTGTAAGGAAGCCACCAATTTACATATATAACCATCATGTAAAACCATCTACCAATTTTGTTAGCAGTTACTTCACTATATTCAATTTAGATATATTACTTTTGATGAGACAGATTCACGTGACTTATAATTTTCTAAAATAATTACAAAAATTAACTTATTTGATCATGGAGATATTCATAAATGATGTGGGATTCCCCTCTGTATCCTGTGAATACATTAGTTAATAAAGAAACTGACTTGGCCTATAGCAATGTAAAACTTAAGTGGGGAAAACTAAACTGAATGCTCGGAGAAAGGAAACAGAGGATGGAAAAGCCATGGAGCCACTGCTGAAGACAGACATGCTGAAATTTGCTGGTAGGCCACGACCTTTTGGTGATGTGCAGATTAATGGAGATGGTTTAAATTAGGATATAAGAATTAGGAAATAGGAAGCTAGAGCTAATGCGCCAAGCAGTGATTTAAATAACATTGTTTCTGTGTATTTATTCTGGGTCTGAAGTGCTGGATGGCTGAGAAACAAATAAGTGGCCTCCCACATCACATAACCTAATTTAATCTAGTAGTACTTGGGATCATACTTGGCATGACCACTAGACAGCTACTCATTTAATCCTGAAAGACCCCCGAGGTGGGCAATCTTCCAATCTAGGGAGACCCTCCCAAGGAACAGCGAGACCACTCCAACAGATGCAATCAGCAAGAGGCTTTATTGACTCATACGGGTACCCGGGCAGTAGTCATTCAGAGACTAGC
>JAQHUG010000506.1:269800-305885 GCA_028555095.1 Dicrostonyx torquatus | reverse complement strand
TTCCTGGCATCTAGCTGACCACAGATATCCTGTCTGGCCCAACGCCCTCGTTTTTTATGGTACTGAACTTTCTTGCCCTAGTTTTACCCTGGCCACTGGTTTTCTGTGTGTTAAGCCTTGCAATGTGGCATTTCTGCTGCTTTAGCTGGGAGGGGGTCTTTCAATCCTTCAATAATGTTTAACATATTCTAACTTCCTTCAATAATTGCTATCAAAACCTACTTAAAATCTGTTCTCTTCTGTTATAGGAAAAGTCATTGGCTCACACTAAATAGGTGGATTATAAGATATATGAACTATATAAGTCAATAAGATTTTTTTTAAAAAAAAGGCTTTCCTGTGAACTTTATAATGGCTGGACATTGAGTATCATGTTAAGTGTTTTGTACATTTGAAAATTTTAATAATATTTATGAGTAGGGGTTTTAAATCTTTTCATGACCCATAGATAATGTAGCAGATGTTTAGAACTACTAACTGGTTCATATAAGTGCAAACTGCTTGTTCATGATTGGTTCAGGATACCTTTTGAATCTCTTTGACAATGAATCCCATTTCTGTCATTTTATCACAAGGTGTTTTTCCCTATCTACCCAATAAAAGTTGTGCTGGATGATGTTTTTTAATTATTTGAAATTAAAGTATGCAAACTTTAAAATGCTTTTTTCTAATTTCTTACATTCTAGATTTTTCTTTGTAGATAGAGACTGTAAGGACCAAAAATAATAAGTTTGCTGTTTAACCTTTATCACAATGGCCTCAATTTAAACTACCAGGGGCCATAGCTGGATGGGGGATTCCCATTCCCTAGACAATGGCTCTGTTGCTTCCTCTAAAGGTAGCTTTAACTAAAACTCTATTTTTCTAGTAAAACTCTGCATTCAAAAGATACGGTTGAGAGTTTGTGAGCTCAGAAAGTTAGTGTAGCAACTGGCTAACTTTGTCTCTTTGCTGGTGTCCTGGAAACCTGTCTCTTTTCACACTTCTGAACTAAGAAACCCACTCTATGTTCCTTCCTGCTACTTCCTGTCAACTAGTTGTTATCCCCGTCTCTCTGAGCCCAGGTTAGTTTCATTTAATTAACTCAAATGCAACACATTGTTACATAGTTAAATAAATGCAGCACAAACATATGGACCAGATTTTGCCTAGTTCAACAAATAGCCTACAATATAAGCTTAGAAAAGTTCTTATTTCTCTTCGATGTTGTGGGAAGTGGAATCCAATCAATCTCCCTAAAATATGAATTCAATTTTGGGTTTTAATGTAGAACAATTAGATCTTTATTATTAGCAAATGTTACTAGTAAGAATATTTTCCAATATGGAGACTAGAAGGAAAGAAAACGTTTTGGACACAGTGGAAATCAAAATATTACTATGCTCTTCTTTCCTAGAATGCTTTCTGAGTATGGGTAATGTTGGGGGATGAGTGAACAGTGGAGAGAGACACCATACAAAATAGTCAAATGTTTCATTGTTCCTGCAGATGTCAGAAACAACGAAAAATAATGAGCATAGAAGAAATCATTTATTTGGAAATAAAAATTATTTTCAAACCCATAAACTTGGTACCATAAAAATTCAAGTCAAATATTAAGCTTACTATCATAGCTACCTATCTAGACCCAATGTTGGTCCTCTAGTGCCCATTTACATCACCATATTAAGCAAAGTTAAACCATCTCCTGCAAATGTACATTTGCTAGTAGCAGAAGACTAGGTACTGCACACTACTATTGAACATTGACTGTGTCACTAATTTCACGAGCTTGTTCTCCTATATAATATCCTCAGAGTCATTACATTTCTTTCTCCCTCCATATTGTCTTCTTAATGTCAGCCATAGTTAACTGTCATCTGAATCATTGTGGTAGTCTTGAAGTGATATCATTGGTTGATTCACATCATATCACAGAAGTCATTGTTAATTTTTCAACTTATGACATTGTACTTATGATTTATATTATTGGATACATGTTATTATCATTAAAATAAATATATATCCTTGTCTTAAAGACTTGTTATAGTTCACACACCTTATATTTTGATTAAAATTATGATGTTGCCATAATCTGCTGCAGCCATCCTGAAACTCTCCTCTTACAACAAATACATTATGCTTGATGTTTATCTTCACATGCTGTTTGTATCACTAACTTTTATTTATCCACATATATGGCTTGTCATATATTTCCCCAAATATTCTGACTAACATTTTTTTACCAGTTGTACCAGGATTTTTCTTTTGGGCCACCAATCAGCTGTTAAATCATTACATAGGAATTTATTATTAGTTATGAATGCTCAGTCTAGCTTAGGCTCTTTTCTGGTTAGTACTTGTAACTTAAATTAATCTGTTCTTCTTTATCTACCTTTTACCTTGGGGCTTTTTGCTTTTCTTCCATCTGTATATCTTATTTTCACTGCTTCTCATGTCTGTCTGTCAGCTGCCTGGCTTCTTTCCCTGGACATGTCCCTCTCTTTCTCCCTTGTGCTCTACTCCTACTTCTCTACTCATTGTTGTTCTCTGAAGTCTAGTTTTCTCCTCCTATTTATTCTCTCTACCTGCCAACCCAACCTATTCCTTTTTTATCTAAATACTGGCCATTCAGTTCTTTATTAGACCAATTGGGTACCTTAGGCAGTCAAGGTGAAACAAATACAACACATGTTTACATAATTAAACACACATCCTTACATCATTAAACAAATGTAACACACCTTCACACAATTAAAGTAATATTTTGAAGCATAAACAGATATGTAAAGTGTATTACATTTATTTATACATCTTTAAATAGTTAAAGTACTTTCCACACCAACCAGTGACAGGTTTTTTTTTTTTTAATTTTTATTGTTAAAAGAAAAATTTACATTTACTCCCCTTGTTCCCGGCCCTCCCGCTCCCCCACTGCCCCACTGCCCTCCCCCTGCTTCCTTAAGATGGTGCAGGATACCCTGTCCTATGGGAAGCCCAAGGCCCTTCCCCCTCCATCTCAGTCAACTAGCCTAATTCCCATGCAATCAATAAATTGGCCAAGTCATGAGAAGAAAGTAACTAACTACATTTATCTAATCTTCAACCCAATCGAAGATCTGAGAAGGGAAATAACATTACCTGAGTGATTAGGAAGTGCAATCAAACAACTTCCAAAATATGTAACAAGTCACAGAGACAGCTGGCTACCTGGGCAATCACCCAAAGTCACATTTGCAGTGTTGAAGCAACCAGCTTTGGCTAAGGCCTAGAATAACTGACAGATTATTTTTAAAGGCAAGAAAATTTTCAAAACCATCTTACCCTGTCTTGGCAGGATTTGACAGTTCTGCTTATCCATTTCCAGCTTTTATGTATTTTGTCAGTAGTTGAGGTATGGGCAGTTCCTTGCCCAGAGGCCGGTTTTGCCAAGAAGAGGACAAGCTCCAATTGGAGTGTCTTTGGCGCTCAACAGTCTCTCAGGAATAGATCGGTGTAGCCAGGAGCGTTTGTGTCCCTTTACCACAGAATTCTAGGTTAGATTAAATGCCATTTTCTAAAATGCATGCAACATTTTACTGTCAAAATCAATTGTTTGGAGGCCTGAAGAGATGGCTCAGTAACGACGAGCAGTGATTGCTTTTCAAGACGATCTGGGTTTGATTTCTAGAACCATGGTGGCTCACAACTGTCTGTAACTTTTGTTCTAAGGCATCAGAAGCTTTCTTTTTGTCTCTGTGGGCACTAGGCATGCATATGGTATACACACACACAGAGGTAAAATAACAATATACATAAAATAATAAATAAATAAATAATATCAACTGTTTGCATTTGATTTACTTCTGTTCTCCACACTTTCATTTTCTCTAAGAGACTCCAACTCAGTGTGATTACTAGTATTACTATCACTCTGGTTCACCACTTTATCCTCAGGTTTTAGCTAAGAACGTAGAAAAAAATATATTATCAGTTCATTTGTCTTTTTCTTGCTACCACAGGAACAATGTACCATAGTAAAGCTTGGAGAAAGAGAAAGGGGAAGCAGAAGGCCAAGCAATACAATTTTTGCAAAATCATCTGGCCAGGCACCCAGAAATTTTATCTCATATGAGGAGACTCAGTCCTATACATCAGAGTCTAGTAATTGTCTATGCCTTGTGGATTCTATTTTATAAGGAATATATACTAAGCATGTGCAACAAGATCTTCATAAGAAAACATAATCAATATTTACCTTGTTTTGCTTTGTGTGTATGTGTGGTTCTAAAGATTGAGCCTGTGGCCTTGTGCATAGCAAGCAAGCTGCTCTACATCCCTAGCTCTTTTATATTTATTTCTTTTTATTTTGAGACAGTGACACAATAAGCTGCCCAGTTTGGCCTTGAACTTGGTTTGTAGACCAAGCTGACCTTGAGCTTGAGATACCCTTGGTGCAGGATCTTAACTGTACCCCTGTTCTAAGTAGATTCAATTAGAGGTTTGTATATCAGATCCAGCTCTAAGCTATATTCTCATAATGTTTATTTATCTCTAATTCTTTCTTATTCTTCTTAGACACTTTAAGTAAAAACAAAATGTAGGAAACAGCAAGGCTAAAGCACAGAAACGACTGAGGGTATAGGCCTGTTTTGTGAAGCAAAATTTTAAATAGCTAAGAGTCCCTGGCAATGAACTCCTTGGTAGACATTACTGATTTCAGTTCTATCACCATTTATCCAAAGACATAAAATAAGCAAAATTAAGTAATTTGGGATTGAAAGCCTATCTGCGTCACTAAAATTATCCAGTTATAGACTACTTTCAAAAATATATTGCTACTTTAAATATCTATGCCAGATCACAGTGTGCCTTCTTTATCTACCACGCTCAAAACCTACTTTTTTTCCTGAAACCTAAAGGGCATTACGGAAGAGTTTAAGCAGACAAATGATGAGCCAAAACTTTGGATCATGTTATCATTATAGTTCAGTTTTAGAGTGATGACATGGTCAGACAACAGAGGGAAAGAACAATAGCAAGTAATTTAGAGAGTAATTTACCTTGTTATTCAGAAATGATACTTGAAACTTTCTTTTGTAGGAATGGGGTGGGTAGGAGATTTGAGTTGTAATTAGATGGAAAAATCAGCTGAATCTTGGCAATGAAGGAACTGGGTACGGACATGAGAAGATGGACAAGTTCAAAGGCCCCTTCTTGGTTTCTTATCTGTGGCAAAAAGGTGAGTATTTGGGCCATTTTTATAAACTTGCAAGCCACAGCAGGTGTGCAAAGTTTGAGTAGGAAAGTTAGTTTGGAGGTGACAGATGTGTGTGTGTGCGTGTGTGCGCGCGTGTGTGTGTGTGTGTATGTGTGTGTGTGTGTCTGTTATATCTGTAAAAATTAAAAGAGAAGCCGGGCAGTGGTGGCACACGCCTTTAATCCCAGTACTCGGGAGGTAGAGGCAGGCAGATCTTTGTGAGTTGGAGACCAATCTGGTCTACAAGAGCTAGTTCCAGGACAGGCTCCAAAAAAAAGCTACAGAGAAACCCTGTCTCGAAAAACCAAAAATAAATAAATAAATAAATAAATAAATAAATAAAATAAAAAATAAAAGTGAAAAGGTGACACTGCATTGTATTCTATTCTCCCTTCTCACATTCCTCCAAGGGATTAGAAGATCATAGAACTCCCAAAAAATCTAATACATAGACAGCCACTGAGCAGTTGCTTGAATATAGTTGTTGCTTTGATTTGCATACACCCTACCTCAGACCACCCACAACAGCCACCTGGGCAAGAAGAATAGGAAGGAAGTGTTCATCTAGCATGGCAGAGCAGAGCTGTATTCTGAAAATTATCCCTGATGTCAGCTAAGTTCCTTGAGTGGCTGAGCAGATGCCTGGAGAGAAGGTGGGCCTACGCCATCTACAGAGGCGGCTTGGTTGTCATGGCTGCGAATTGTGCTGCAGTAGAACAGCCTCTCCCAGACTCACTTGTTTCCTTCTCTGTAGCTATGCTATGGCCAAGACACATCTGTGGCCCTGAAAGAAAAGTGAGTTGAGTAGAGATGAAGAAACTAGCTATTTCTTCAGTGGAAATGTAAATAATAGGCAAAGCTGCTATTCAATGCTGTACCCAATTACAGCACAGCCCAATCAACTGGCATTTGTTGCAGTAAATGGACTATTTAGGGTGTATTTTAAAATAGGGCTCTCATCTCTTACTAAGATGATTTTTACTGTACAATAGTTCCATATTGTTGCTGTATTTAAAGTACTCATTTTGAGAGTGCAGAGACTGTGAAAGCAACTTAGAAAAAACTTTTCCACTTGCCACTTACTACATGTCCTTTAGGAAGATGCAAGTCATTGTGGTCTTTCGAGGGGCAATAGGTTCACCCATAGGCCATTTAAACCCAACTTTCCATACTTTACAACACACAGAAAGCCGACTTTGACTAGGTCAGCTTCACAACCATAGTTATTTCACAACCATTAGCATAGAAAGCCATCTTCCTATAAATAATGTGTTAACTTACCAGTTTAAGTAACTAGTAATTAGCTAATTAAGTAAATAGTTAAGGCTTCAACAATTAGAAGATGTGCCACAATAAAAAAGTGTAAAGAATGAGATAAATAGCAGAAGATGGGTAACATTTATATTTTAATAGACACACAAGTTTTAATTCTCAGGAAGTATATTTTTACCTCAGCAGGACTTAATCCCACAAACAGCTCCCCCAAAAGCTGTATATGAGCCTTGAAAGGTGAGATGCTTGAAAGGTGAGATGTCACCACCTGGACAGGACAGTATACCTCTGGATCTTGGTTTTCCCACGTGAAAACTGATGGGACAAAGGATGATAGAACTAAATTCCTAATTCTATACCCAGTCAAATTCTGATGTAATGGAAGTCTACCAAAAGCCTAATTTGACATCAGCTAATTTTCACATCAGTTTCCCACTGTCTCTCTAATTACCTTTACTAGAATAAACTCTCCAGTGTAAATGGTGTCTTATAAGGTTTCCAGCCTCTCTCTCTCTCTCTCTCTCTCTCTCTCTCTCTCTCTCTNGCTGGTGGGGAGCGGGGAATGGTGAGAACAGATCTGCTTCACGGCAAACCAGTGTGGTGATTTGGGCTCCCCATATATAAAATGGGAACAGTGAAAATACTGAGTTAATAAGGTTTTATGACATAGATAGCAAAATTGCTGCACAAGAAGGTATTTAATAAATATATGTTATAAACATTATAAAGGGGAGAGTATAAAAAAGACAGAAACAGGAAAGTTGAGGGGAGAAGAAAAGCATTTTGTGGGGTGTGTGTGTCATTTTTTTCCTTGGTTTCCTTCTGCATGGGCACAGACTGAGAAGCATGTATGGAGTGGGGGTTAGCTGATAAAATACCATGCAGCATCTGGGCCCAAAGGATGAAGAGACTATTAGTCCCTTAGCATGGACATCTGCACGTTGAGACTGCCTTCCTTGTTACTTTGGGATGGGACCAATCACAGCTTCATAGGGGATCACATGAAGTGGAAGTCAAGGCTAGGGGAGAGGGCAGCAGAGGAGAGCAGAGGAGAGATTCACAGGAAACACAGCCAAACAACCAATCTCCCAGCTAGAAATGTGATCTTTGGGGAGTGGGTGAAGGCCCACTTTTCACCTGCCTATCCAGTGGTTCCTACCTCCAGCATGTTTTGGTCATAAAAGAGGAGAATCCTTCCTCCGGAATCTGTAGAATGCTAAATTGGAAAAACAGTGGTACAAGCAAAACTCCTTGGAAAAGGGGCAGAGGAGACTAGAACCAGGTGAAGCCATGAGGCCTGGGCCTCTAAAGGCACAAGTAGGTCCCTGGGTGTGGGTGGGGTGAGTTGGGGAGGCAGTGAAAACCTTGAGAGTAGGTAGAATTCCATTCAGAAATGAGAAAATGTGTCCTAGGTGGCAATGCTGTCCCACCTCTGAGCCCCACAGTTGTCCAGAGGTGCGGGGACTTAGACTTATGTGGGTCCTACAGTGATGGACCTGGGTTTCAGATCAGACATCTTGGAAGAGTAGGTGGCTGCTTCACAGCTTCTCAGAAGACAATGTCAAAGTTCCCAAGGACTCAGTGTGGCCCTCTTCCAGGAATGGAAGACTTCCTCTGAACTCTAAGCCTCACCTCTCACAGGCCAGTTTGCAGCACGAGGCAGATGTAACTGTGCAGGTGAGTCCCTTCCTTGGTGAGAGGAATAGCGAGATACTCACTCAACCTTACGCTGAGGGCTGTGGTAGTGGGGGATGTGTATGTATGTATGTGGTGTGTATGTTACAAAAAAGCCCATACAAGAATAATGTGTACATACCCAACGCCAGGACAAAAGTCCCCCAGCCCAAATGTATCTATTCCTCACAGGGGAGGCAGGTTTTAATACTTCAAATCTTTTGCTCATTAGCCTGGAACAAATTTACACTTGTCTTAGGAAACATGCAAACTGTTTCCAGTCATTTTGAGAGCCTGTGTGCTCGTCACCGTGTGGCCACACGTGTGCAATAACAGAGCACACAGCACACCCGTGGAAGGGAATAACAGTTCTTTTACTTAGAGAAAGGAAGGATAATGGTTACTTAGAAAGTGTCCCAGACAAGCTGTCAAATTGAATTCAGAGAGTTGGAGTCTGACTCCAGGGCCGGGCTGGCTGGCTGGACTCCCCTGAGACTGGAGTTTCCTGCCTGCCAGGGCTTAGAGACAACGATTCTTTGTTTCCAGCCTCTCTCTCTCTCTCTCTCTCTCTCTCTCTCTCTCTCTCTCTCTCTCTCTCTCTCTCACACACACACACACACACACACACACACACACACAAGCACACAAATGTGCACACACATGCACACCTCTGTTTACCCATCTATGAGGAAATGAAGCTTACAAAAAAAAAAAACTAGTGTGCTAGTGTGCTTATACACAGGTCAGGATGACTATGAGTAACAAACCAACCTAGTCTAGTGAGATCTTGTGTCCAAATAAAAAATTGTAAAAAATTAATAATAGAAAATCTAGGAAATTGCTATGCATCAATATAAAATGCAAACTCTGATGGCTCCTTTTATATTACTTTCTGGGAGCAGGAGTGGGGATTAATCCTAGAATCTGATGCATGCTAGGCAAGTGTTGAGGTGATTTTTTTAAGGAAGGTAATTATGTCCCTGTGTGTCTGAGGTTCTTCATCTACAAAATAAGCTAATGATAGTAAACTGCCTCATTTGATTGTTGTGATCCAAAGAGATAATGTTCATGAAATACTTTCCACTTGGTACAATGCCTTCACATAGAAACCACTTAGCAAATATTATCTTTAAGAGCTTTCAGTATAATTAAGGAATCATATTATGCCCAGGCTTGTATCAGTGTAAAATACATTAACTTACATTCATAATATTGTCTCTGAAAGCCATGTATTAAATGCCCCATTGGATGCGATATTTATCATTTCAATTTCCAACCTTGCAAAATAGCACATTTTAGTTCTCACCACCCTGTAAGCCTTTTTAATAAAACATATGACAAACTTTATGCATTGGCTTTCTATTTCAGTTAGTAAAGACGCTCTGCCTTAGCTATGTCTCATTCTTCTATCCTTAAACCCCAGGCTGACTGACAGCTCCATCTCTCCCTTACTGAACATGTTTCTCTATAATCCATGTTCAGAAAAGTCTATTGTAGTAGTAACACAGAAATACAGTCTCTAATGCTTTCTAATGTCACCCTCTCTAAAGGGTAATAGAAATGCAGTCTATAATTGTAGATTGGAGCCCTACTGTATATATTTCATTATTTGCTTTTTAAGTTTTATTTTTAAAATATTTTAGTAATGTTTTTAGAATTCCACACAGCACATTTCAATCATATTTACCTCCCTACTCTTTCCTCCAACTCCTCTCAGATCCACACTCACATGAGTTCCTACCATCAAGTTCATATCCTTTTTGTTTTTCTCTTTTTGTTTTATATTGATTTTTATTGAGCTCTACATTTTTCTCTGCTCCCCTCCCTGTCTCTCCCCTCCCCCTTTTATCTTCCCCCAAGGTCTCCATGCTTCCAATTTACTCAGGAGATCTTGTCTTTTTCTACTTTCCCATGTAGATTAGATCTATGTAAGTCTCTCTTAGTGTCCTCATTGTTCTCTAAGTTCTCTGGGATTGTGGTTTGTAGACTTGTTTTTTTTTTCCCACCAGAGTATAATTTGTACTGTCCATATAGTCGTTGGTTTGGGGTCATCTGCTCTCATGTGGTTGATTTACCAGAAGCCAAATCCTTAAAGAAATCTTACTGTAGTTCCCCTAGAAGCTATCAACTGTCCTTAGAGTTCAGAAACTCCTTCCCATTCCATGCTAGAATGTTGACCTCCTTGATCTTGTGCAGGTCATCTGGAAGCAAGCAGTTGGTGTGAGTTCTTGAGACCAATGGTCCTGCCATGTTCAGAAAGCACTGGACTCTTATCATCTCAGCTTTTGTCTCTTACACACTTTATGCCTTCTTTTTCATGCTGTCACCTGAGTCTTAGAGATGAATGTGATGTAGCTATCTCATTTGAGGCCATTAAGTCTACTGATAGTGATTCTCTGAACTTTGACAAGTTGTAAATTTTTGTACTAACCATCATTCATTGCACAAAGAAATGTCTCTAATAATGTCTGAGAGTTGCACTGATCCATGGGTTGAGAAACACAAATTTTGAGAGCAGTTTGATATTATTCCTATTTAACAAAATAACATTAATATATTCTTCCATGGACCTTAAAGGCCCCAATTATATCATAGATTTTGGTCAGAATTACAGTACCAGGCATGTATTTATTCCTGTGGAATAAGCCTTAAATCCAATCAGAATATGGTTGGTTGTCACAATCATTTCATCACTATTTAACCAATGGATCTGTATTTCCATGCCAGTCATTATTGTAGCTAACAAGGGACAAAGATATCAATGACTTTTTCACTCAGCAGTCTATACAGTTTGTTCTCATATTATAAAATCTATCCAGCAGGGAGGAAGCTTCCAAATGAGGAGTGCTTCATGTCATGTGATAAATGTGTATGGTTTCTACCACAACAGGGTAATACATTGAGTTTTGGAGAGCAACCTTGAAAAATGGAAACAGCTTTTATTGCTTTAGAAGTCTCTAGGCCACCTCTGTCCAACAATTCACATCTGATACTGGGAGTTTTATTTGTATTTCTCTACCCAACCTATGCCTTCTGAAATGAACATCCCCTATGCACGTTAAGTTCAATTAAACTCATATATGTATACACATACACACACACATATACCTACAAATGCTTATAAAACAGTAAAAGTCAACAGGTTCAACGTACATGACTTTACATAAATGGGAAAATCACAAAGTTTTAAGATTAGTGGAACAGAATTTGTCTTAAACTTTAGTTAAGGTATTAAAGAACTGAAAACAAGAGAATCTTGAGTTCTTAACTAACCCAGTTACATAATGAGAATCTTTGTCATAAAACCTAAGTCTGGAAACATTATGGAGTGGTGGAAAACTTGCCTGGCATGTACAAAGCCTTGGGTTTGATCACCCGCACTGGAAATTATATATGAAACATATATAATAAAATACATATATGTATAGCAGAATTCACATTCATTTTGATATTCTAAAACATTAACATATTTACAAGTATACATTTAGATAATTTATAAACAGCTTTGAAATGTATTTTGTCAAAATATGCATTCTTTTATTTTATTAATTTTACATTGTAAATCTTGTACCATTTCAGAAATAATAGATATTTAATCTATTTTAAAGCTGAATTTATATTCTTTTTCATATATTTCAGTTACTGACACAAGAACATTAACTCAGAGATTCTAGCAGCCAATTAACATTTTGTTGCAAGAAAGATAAGTGTTCTTAAATCACTTCAAAGTCTGTTTCAGGTTTTGTGATTGTGCAATTTAAAGAATTATTTTCCTTCATGTTAGTTTAGATAATAATTTGGTTTAAATAATATTTTGTGCTGTGGATTGCAGCATGGATTCTGGATACCAGTCTGCTAGACTCTGGATTCAAAGTCTCCCATTTTGGGGTAATCCATTTGTTGTCTCTTCTTTGGACTTTTTGTTGAAGAGTAGAATGAATGAACGACAAATTCACAAGAGAGTTTCTTAACAAAGAAAGGTTGTTGGAGGTAAAAAAGTTGTAAAAAGACTTAAGCTACAATATGAAATGGAGGTGCACGGGAAATAAGAAGCAAAGCATTTCAATCTTCTTTTGCTCTATAGAAAATCGATCAAAACATAAAGTGATATTATTTGAGTCTGGGCAGGAAGGAAGATTATCAAAAGTACTGCTTGTAGGTGTACATTTATTAGCAAGAAATTGACCTGATGATGGATTCTGATAAAACCTTGCAGGTACTCTGGGGAAGGACATTCAGGCACATGCTAACGGTTTGTCCAAGCTCTTCAAAGAATTCCCAGGATACTTCTTCCTCAGGGTTTGCATTTGTCTACCATACTCTGGATTTTGAAACAAGAACCATTCTATTTCCAGTGTGTAAATGCAGTAAGTAGCCAACTGCTTAATTTTAACTTTAGTACCTGACTACAAATTGATATCATATATCTATATCTATCTATAGTGTGTGGGGGGTGTAAAACACAAATACTAAATACTGTTTAGAAGACTGAATATGGAAGCTTCATTCATAGAAAAAATATTAGCTTAAGATTATTGGAAGTAGGACAGTGATGAGAGGACTTCTGGATGCAGATGCCTGCACTCTAGAAATCAATTGGTTTACATAAATCATTACATTAGAAGATACAACTTTTGTCAACAAAAAGTATTAAAAATGACAAGATGATTTACAGTAATTTAGAAAACAGAAATTACTTAGATATAAATCCATGAATAAAGATATATGACTTATATATTAATAAAAGCAATACAAATCATTACCAAGAGAAATTAAAATGCTACATTAAAATAATTATAGTTTTCTTTCATTTTCATCCTACTTTCTTATTGATGAGCATACTCAAAGTAATTATTAATTAATTTTAAGTGTCACATGCATAAATTCCTTATATTACCTTATGTGATAGATAATGTTCTATAAGTTTACCAATATTTCTGAACGTTCTCTCTGCTTTTCTGTGCCTCTTCCTTAGGTAGTTAATGTCTAATACACTTATATGCAGTAAAATTATTTCTACTAGAGGAAATCCCAAGCTTAAAATATAACAGGTTTTAGGAAATCTGAGTCCCCAAGTTATTTATTCTGTCAGCCTCACCTTTGTTATTTAGATTTTTATAAATGAGATTCTCTGGCATTATCTGCATAGAAATATCTCTAACCATCTCCTGGTATTTCAAACAAGGAAGCAAGAGAAAGGGCAAATAACTTGGAAGGATCTTGAATGGGTATATAATAAAGGAGGACTAAGAGATAAAGCATCTTTCTGAAAAAAAAAATAAACAGAAGTATCTACCACTTGCTTGGTCTAGTCTCTCAACAGAAAAATGCCTTTACACTGTGCATAGGCAGTCCTATGGGAAAGGTGCCCTAATGCTTTCAGTATTCCCTTCCTTTCCTTTTCTATCACACCTAACAATATGGAATATAGATTTCTTAAAGTCCAAATTTCTTTTCAACTAAACCTTTGTTTCAGGTACAAAAGGGAAACTACCTAGTATCACCAATTATTTAGAAATAATCACATTATTCATAAATTTAGAACATAAATTATACATGTACAAATCTCCAAATGTGGCATTTCTTGTTATGGAAGTAAAGATTGGGAAAATTGAGAAGATTACAGGAGGAATGTATTGTCTTACTTTATATTCTGTTCTCATTCTGTCTAGAAGTGATAGCAACTTTGTTGCAGGCCAAATAGCTTCTGAAAATGACAAGTTCACAATAAATTCTACTTGCCAAGTTTAAATATAGACTCTACATTGGAGGTATATGATGGGTCTCAGTCTTTGATTGATTTTCCACTATACAGACTATTTCTACTTGATTTCTTTTCCTTAGAATTTATAAAATGGAAAGATCCCAGCTGCCTTTGCTTTTCCTTTTATGCAATTGTCTATTTTGGATTCGGAACACAAACAACTAGCTCTAGGATATAGGCAGAAAAAGTATTTAATCTGAATCTTCCATACCCCAAACGGAAAGAATATGATCCTTTGAAAACATATCAAATTATGTGAGTTACATTTAAGTTTTAAAATGGTTTTTTTTTGCGATAAAGCACTAGCATACTAAATTCAAAACAGTGATAACAATATGCTGGCTTTGATTGGAAGTGAGCAGAGGAAATCCACATGACTTGTTTATTTTAGGGTCTACTACTCAGAGAGAATGTAACAAAATGGAGTAAATTATATTAGTACAAGGAGGAAAGGGCATGATAAAAACATACTTTTGAGCCATCGGTTATTTCAGGATTTCAAGTATATAAACAACCATTTTCTTTATTTTACACTTTACTTTACAGCACTTTCTCATATGTGCCAAATTGCTGCTTCACATTTGACTCATAGTCTGAGTATAGGTTCATTTCCCCCACAGAGTTTTAACTGCTACCAAAGATTTGAAATAGGTTTTCCTCTTACCTAAGTAGAGTCCATAGTTTAAATCTGGTATTCTTTTAATTTTTTTCTCCTCTTGGAAATCTGTTGCTCTGCCATTAGAAGCAGAATTGTCCAGGTAGGTTTTTGTATCATAGAAGAAATTCAAAATTCTCATATGTTTCTTTGATCTCCAAAATAAATAAAACTGTTTCTACTAAATAATGAAAAATAACTTTCTGATGTACTTCATTTTAAAAGTACAATTTGAAAACTTTGTGCCATGCTTTTAAGAGAAATAACATTAAGGGAAATTGGAGGGTGACTGTCTGTTGTTCATTCTTTCCTGGACACTTATGCTGGTGTGAATCAGAATTTCCGGAGAGAAGCTATTTCTGCAGAGACTAAATTGACTGATTAGAACTGCAGTGATATGGAGAAGTCAGGAAGTTGCAAGTTCAGAGCCTAATTGCACATTATCTTGTGTTAGCTTTAGAGTCTAAACAGCCATTCTCTGCCCACTTCTGGGTCAGAACTAATATCCTATGACTAATAAATAAAAAGCTTTTGAACTCAAATAACTTAGTAGATCACTAAACCTCAACCAACTAAAAAGCCAAGAACGTCATCAGAGTGCTTCTGTGGATGATAGGACAAATTGTCCTATCTTGTTGTCCCTCATTCTCTGGTGTGTTAAAAAAATAAAAATAAATGGCTTGATTTGTGGAATAAGCTAGCTGTGTGTTTTCTGTAGCATGGTCACTCAAATCTGGCTCTCTACTAAATTATCTTATTCTGTTAAAGGTAAAACTGCAGTCATTTCTTAGGTGAGTTCTTCTTTTATGTATGTGAACAGGGCTTGAATTTCTCAGTCAAAAGGGTTCACTAGATTGACACTAACTCTAATAATAGCCCTACAAAGACTCCATATAGCAGAGGCCAATTGGTATATCTCCTTCCTCTAAAAAGAATAGTTTTGGCTCAGAGATGAGTATGAAAAAAATAATTTATATTTGAAGAAACATTTGCTAAGTGTTTCTAAGAAACATGTATCTTTCGCATTTCAATGCAAGATCCATAAAAAGATGTTCCCTCACGCACTAAATATGAAAAAGAAGCTAATAAACATAAGAGACACAAGCAACCATCTTTAAATTTAGAGCAAGTCAGATTTAGAATAAAGCTGACTTCATAGGAGAAAAAGAGTCAGAAACAAAAGGGGAAAAGGAAATTAAAAGAATATTTGTTATAGACTTTCTGGATGAATTATTTCATGAATAATTCCTATTAGAAGCAATGTTATTTGACAATAACATATTTTAATTTTACAAATTATACTGTGAAATATTTGTTGTTTCACTATTGCTACTTCCAAGTATAAAGAAAAGATTAAACCATGCTTTAAGATGAATGCAGAAAATCATTTTAATGAAAAACATAGCAACTGTGATACTTGAATCTATACAATCACATTATCCTAGCAAGAAAAAAACAGAGAAAATCTAGATAATACTTCATTGTTTAAAAGTGAAGCAAAATGGAGGCTTGGAGCTTCTATGTGAGCTATGTGAGCTTCTATGTGAGTATGAAAAGTGGTGTAAGTACAAAGAGCAACCTATACTCTAAGTAGAAGGAAAGCAATTAATAACATGAGACATATATTAAGACAGTTATTAGTCATGGGGAAACAGAAAATGTACAAAACAGCATAAAACTAAGTTCAGTTCCCCGTTGGTGAGGAGGGGAAATCAAAACTGAATCCTCAAGTGGTCCTCACCCTTACAGAGAAAGCTGTTCTGGCTACAGTTAGGGTTAGAATAAGGCACAAGTTACTATATAAATTTAGTAGACTAGTTCTTACCTTACACTAACTATAACTTGGCACCTAGATGAAAACCCAAGTTTAATTTTAGAATTTCTAAACCACAACACTGCTTTCATAATCATTAAAGTAATATATATTTCCACAATCATGCCAGGTAAACCATGGTTTAAGCCACAAAACAACACTACAAATTTGAATAAGGGTAAACATATACAATCTACCTTCTCTAACTACAATGGTATAAAATTAAAATTTAGCAGCAGAAGTACAACTGGAATTGGACCAGAAAATGGAAATTACCATACACTTAAAATCAATGAGCAGAGAACGAAATAGAAATGAAGTTAGGCAATTTTTGAGATAAACAAAACTCATCATATAAAAACAATGAAATGCAGAAATTCAGTTTTCACTGGAAAATGAATAGTTTTAAAGGCTTCTGCTAAAACAAAGAAATGGTGGCAGCCATTTCCCTCAATTTATGTTTGAAGAGCCTATAAAAGGAGGGTAAAAAGTCAAGATGAAGCCAAAAAGCAAATAATAAAGATCAAAGCAGAGAAGAAAATTGATACACGGAGTAGAGAAACAGTACAATTAACTTTAAAAAGATGCTGTAATTGACACACGGTTAGAGTTAAAACAAAAGAAGGGGGGAAAAGGGAATAAGCAAACCCAGAAATGTTTGAGGACATTGCTTCTGATTGAAGAGATTTTTCTCAATAAATAATAGCCTCAGAATAGTTGGCTTCAGTTAATACTACCAAACTTCAATAAAATTATATGGATTCTTTGGGACAATTATATGAAAACCAGATGAAGATACTAAGCAAACATTATAATAGCGAAGTAGCATCCTTAATAAATCAAGTGTAAATTCCCTAACAGTTATCAAATAAAATTCAAGTGAATCTTTACAGATTACACAAGATTGATTGATGAAATAGTTTCTATAAATGCAAAGGTGTTTCAAAACAAAGAAGTCAATGTAATACACCAAATACACAGAATTAAGAAAAGAACATATCATTTCAACCAATGCAATAAAAAAGCTAGATAAAATTGCTTCCAGTTTCTTGACAAATGTACTTAGAAATCTATCAACAGAAAGGAATATGTTCAAAGCGTTTATGACAAATCCACAACATAAGAACATGCTCAATGGGAAGATGCTGAAATTTTCTTTGCTGCCTTCCAGTATTAAAGAATTCTTGTTACAGAAATGAGACTAAATTGGACAAGGTCTCAAGATGGAATGGAAGAAGTAAAACTAGTTTTTGGATGAAATGATATTTAATATATAAAACCAAAAACGTCCTGCTAAGAATGATTATTACTATTAATACTTTCAAGTAGTACCAGGGCTTAAAAGCAGTCTGTGACTGTCCTTTATTCCCACATCTTAGTTCTTCATTTTCTGACACGATTTTAGAAATTTGTTCAGTTTACCCAAGCAGACATTGACATACTATTCCCTTGCCTCCACATCCTACATCACTTTAGTCTAGACCTGCTCCAACAGCTCGTAACTTCATTTTCTTCAGTTGCAGATTCCAAAAGTATCATTTAAGAGGTGTTTGTTCCTATGCATCATAAATAACCAATTCAGAAAGGAATTTGGAAAAACAATAGCTTTTGTTATGAAATGGCAACATATGTAGAAGTAAGATGAAGAGGTCAAGGACATAACAAACAACTGCAAAACATGACTGAAATTAAAAAAGACCTAATTAAATATAAAGAGAGTTTGAGTTCATGGATTGGAAAATTCAAGACTTCTAACATTATTATTTAAAGGTGTCTACAAATAAAATGCATTCCATATCAAAATTCTATATGATTTTTATGTATCTGGAAGAGGTGATCCAAATTATTTTTATAAAAATGTGAAAAAATTTAATAAAAAAAAAGCAATTTGAGAAAACGACAAAGTAAAAGGATTCGTATTACCTGATTTTAAATGTAGTATTACTTGGGCATAATGGTACTAGCATGTGCTTCCAGAACTTGGGAGGTAAAAGCAGGAAGATTACCAAGTTTATAAACACCCGAAACTGTGTAGCAAGACTCTTAGGGAACCAGGGGATGGGGTAAAGTTCTGAGGTAGAGTGCCAGTGTAGCATGTGCAAGGCAATGGGTAGAAGTGTCAGTTCTAAAAAACATTTTTCAAAAAATTGAAGTAAAACCCTATTGGTGAAAATGCCACCCAGTTTGAAAAACGGGCGTGGAAGAGTCAAGCTGAAACTGACCTGGAAGACTCATTCCGAAGAATCAGCTCTCATATTTAAAGATGCTAGAGGTCTTAGCCAAAGTTGGTTGCTTCAACACTGCAAATGTGACTTTGGGTGATTGCCCAGGTAGCCAGCTGTCTCTGTGACTTGTTAAATATTTTGGAAGTTGTTTGATTGCACTTCCTAATCACTCAGGTAATGTTATTTCCCTTCTCAGATCTTCGACTGGGTTGAAGATTAGATAAATGTAGTTAGTTACTTTCTTCTCATGACTTGGCCAATTTATTGATTGCATAAGAATTAAGTTAGTTGACTGAGATGGAGGGGGGAGGGCCTTGGGCTTCCCATAGGACAGGGTATCCTGCACCATCTTAAGGGGGAGGGCAGTGGGGTAGTGGGGGAGCGGGAGGGCCTGGAACAAGGGGAGTAAATGTAAATTTTTCTTTTAACAATAAAAATTAAAAAAAAAAGATGCTACACAAACTGTTGAGGGAGAAAGGCAGTCAGTGGATCTACTTAGCAGTCAATCCCATGAGCCACAATTATTGTCACATAAAGATAGCAACACTGTTGCAATAACAGAACTTTTACCTGCATAAAACCGTCAGTTGTCTAGTTTGAATTAAGTTCTACTTCATACAAGAGAATCCTTGTCCAGTGTTGTAAACCTAGTTGACTACCTGATATTGGAAAGATTGGAGACCCCAGAGAAAAACCTACTATTGCCACTTTTCTAAACCAGTATAATTTATAACTTTATTTTTAATACTTATACTCACAGGTAAGTCTAGCTCTTATCCCTCTTTAAAAAGTTTATTTTATATTACAGAAATCCACAATTGATCAAAATGCATATAATAAATTATCACGGGGAATCCAACCCCAAATTTTATATTTACAATTCAATACTCATAGCTAAGGTACACTAAAATATCACAGAAGAACAGACAGAAAGATCATAAAAGCCAGAAGACCAGAATGCCTGTTAATAGATAGTCTTTTCTAGACATGTCAAGGAAGCTACATACAGAGATCAGTCAACATGTTAATGTAGATGGGGTATATTTCACAAGGCTGCACCCCTAGATGAAGAGGTAAAGGCAAATAATAGCTGTTAAGAGAAAGAGAACCAATTTTCTCCAGTAATCAGCCTCATAGTAGATTATGTAATTTCAAATAGTTAACTGAAAACACACAAGCATATGAGCAGCTCTGACTAAGTAAGTTGTATACATATGTATTTATGTGTCTGTGTGTCTGAATAACAATAATAAGTAGAGCAGAATATGTCATGAATTTTCAGGGAACATAGGAGGAGTCAGGGTAGGGACCTATAATAACAATGGAAATACAATACTCACGTATGGAATTCTCAAAATACGAAAAAGTTTAAATAAATGGAAAAGTATATGATTCAGCTTTCCCTCTCTAAAGAATGCACTATGAAAACTTGAACACAAAGAAGAAATCTGATACTTATATCCATTTTTCCCAGTAGCTGAAAAGTAGGAAAAATAATTCCAGTAAAGTAAATGAATAAGTAATTATATGATATATACAGAGAATGGAATATTATTCTACCATAAACAGAAATTAATCTTTAAAATATTATGCTAGTTAAATAATCCATACATAAATATTACAAATACTGAGCAATTCCATTTTTATGAAATATATAGAATCATGGAAACAGGGAGTAGATTAGATAGTACCAGGAGTTATACAGGAAAGATTAGTTTAGAGAAATTATAAGTAGACTTAACTACTATGCCCAGTAATTTTTTTGCAAAAGTATACAAGAATTCAATAGGAAAAAATCAGTCTTTTCAAAAACTTCTATTAGAAATATTTAATACATAAGGAGAAAACTGTGTATCACATATAGTCTCATGCCTTAGAAAATTATCTGAAAATGGATCATAAAAACAAATGAGACATACAAATCTATAAAACTTTTTTTAAGTAACAGAAAATCTTCACATCTACAACAATGCAAGAATATATTTTAAAAGCTCAATCCTGAAGCAATAGTTGACTCAGAGACAATGTCTCTATTTAAAACGATAAAAATACACAAAAATTTAACTGTATAAAAATTGTATGAATTGTACTTCATCAAAGTTTAAGACTTTTATGCCTCAGAAGATTAAGACAAGAGGATAAAAAAGAAGCTACAAATTGGAAGAAAATATTTTTATGCAGCCTGTCCAACAAGATCTGCATCTACAGCGTATAAAAACTTCTAAAATGTAGAAGAAATCAATCAATCCAATTGGAGAAAAATCAAATCAAAAAACACAACGAAATGAAGAGATATTATACAGAAGAATATATACATGTATAAACTCCAATCATATAAAAATCTTTTCTAGAAAATGAAAGGGGAAAATTCCAAAATCATTTTATAAGGTCAAAATTTTTCTGATATCAAATAGGACAGATATTACAAAGAAGAAACTGGAGACATATCCCTCATGAGTACTGACAACACTGAATACTATATTATCAAATAAATTTCAGTAATATATATGAGGAATCATAATGCATAATAATAAAATAGATAAATACTAACACTCTCAAGAAGTTTCAGTATTAGAAAATTAATCTATATAAATCACAATGTTAGAAATAAAAAATTATGTGACCTTAATATGTTAAGAAAAATATTTAACAGTGTCTATTCCAAAATTCTTAAATAAGTGGGAATATAAAGAAATATCTTCAACCTGACAAAATACATATTTGAGGTAGATATGGCTAGCATAAATTGAGTTGAGGCTAAATGTTTATTCATTCTGGATGAAACAAAGATATTGACACATGGCAAATGCATTCATCATAATCTATAGGTCCTAGGTAGTGTGAGTAAATACAAAATGAATTAAGAGAAATATTAAATGGTTTTCATTTTGAAAAGATAGGATATTTTTTCATAAAGTCAACAATACTTCAGATAATATATTATATTTAACAAATTATTTATAATCAGCATTAAATCACTAGATGCAAGTTGTATATACAAGAGTTGACTGAGCCAGGCAGTGTGGTGAACACCTTAAATCCCATCACTCAGGAGGTATAAGCAGGTGAATTTCTGTAGGTTCAAGGCCAGCCTGATCTACAGAGAGAGTTCAGGAAAGACAGCACTACACTCAGAAACCCTATCATGAACAAGCAAAAGAAAAAACAGAGCTTACTGATTAATTAACCAACACTGAAATACTGAAAATTAAAATAAATATTATATTATTAATAGTATATATTATTGGTATATATTAATTGTATAGATGAACATTTATAAAGAATTATAATAAGAGTAGCATTCTTATTCTAAAATTTATAAAACACTTTATAAAGTGCATGTATAAAGAGATATTTAGTCCATAAATTATAAAACAATACTGTTAGTACATCAACTCTTTATAAATGGATCTACAGACAATTTATTATCAATCACAATTCCAGCAGGATATTTTAACTATATGAATATTATCAAGAGAATAGTGTGTTTTATTTGTAAAGCCAAAGAAAATTTGGTATCTCAAAGAACAATGGAAAAGTGCAAAACTCAATATCTCTTACTATTCAGTTTCTAAATGTCTGCACTAGTCCTAGCAGCCAGGTTGTGGTATCATGTTAAGCTCATAGAAAATGAAAATGGTAAAGTAGCCAGTAAAAGCTGAGGAATGAAGGAGGGAAAAGGAATAGCAAGATTAGATAAATTGGTTTTCATTATTTATTGCATAATAGGAAAACTGGTTCCAAAATCTATGATATTTTATGAGTAGAAAGGAACCATAAAGGCTGTAGAAATTCATAGAACACATTTTAGAAACAAAACGAAAGGGTTTATTACCCTGTTTTAACCATTAAGAACTTGTAGATAGAAGATGGATAAATAGATAGCTAAAATGAACACAAACTCAATATGTAGTGAGAAGAATAAATAACATAAAAGTAAATTTGCATTTATGTATGTTCAATTACTTTTAACAAATTTCCAATTCACTAGAGAAAGAACAAAAATGTTAGTGGAAAATGCATTCGTATGTATGTTTAAAAATGAACATCTGTTTATACATCATAACATGTGAAAAATATATTATAACTTAAATATAAAAATTATATTTATCAAACTTCTAAATTAAAAAGCTATAGACTACCCCAAAATTATTGATAATGGTAAAGAATGAATAAAAGTTTCATATGTTATATATCATTAATATTAGAAACTGGAATTCTACAGGGTCTTATAAATAATACAAAAGCACTGCATCATTGATTTATATCACAGATCTTATATCATCATCATAACAATTTATTATCATGATTTATATCTATATCCACATATAAATTTATTAATGCAAATTGCTGAATCAACTTGTTCTTGCTTGTCTGTGTATGTCTTTAGGCCAGGCCATTTGGGATTAGATCGCCTATTGGTGGGAGTCATCACTGGAGAAGATTTCAAGTGAAAGAAGAAAGCAAATATAACTTTCATATGTTGCTAGCAAGAATCCAAATTGTACAGACATATTATAAAATACTATTACAATGTCTTTGAAATATATGCTTTTTATATGGCTCTGCCACTTCAATACTGATATTTTAACCAAGAAAGATGAAAATGTCTTCAGACAAAAAATGTTACACATATGTTCATAACAGTTTCATTCATAATAAACCCAAATAAAAAAGAACTTAAATGTCTGTCAACTGGTGAATGGCTAAAACAGACATGAAATATACACATATATATGTAGTCAGACAGACTATTCCTATTTCCTCACACAGTTCATCTGAGTCACACTAGCCTCCTTACTCCTCCTCAAGCACTGCACAGTACCATTTTTAGGGCTTTTGTACAGCTATTTTGTCTGTATGTAACATTGTTTTTTCTAGATACCCAATAGTTTTTCCTTGGGAGAAAAGTTCTGAGACTAACAGAATGATCAACACTGAAAATAGCAAATCATTAATTGATCATTTTAGCAAATTTATCTCCTAAGTTATCTCCTGCAAAAGATATCCCTGAACTAGTCTGATCCCATTATCACCATATATATATAGTACCACTCCTATGTTATTTGATTTTTAACTTTTCTACTTCATTGATTTCCACACATAGCTCATCAACAAAGTGAATGAAAGGGCTTTTAAAATAAAGATAACTAAACTTTAATAAAGACATACTGAAAAATTACAAAAAGGCATAGAAATATGAGTGTCTATGATATCTAGAGGTAATCTACATTACTCAGATGATTAATTGTCTTTAGCACAAAATTATCTAAGTAATTCCTTGTCATATGTCATAACTCCACACCTAACTTCTGAGTTCCTGAAGTTGTACTTCAGTTCTGATTAATTTAAAATACTGACCAGATAATAGGAAATTTTATTAGTGTATGTTGAATAATGAAAAGAACTAGTTAGTATTGTATATTTCATTTTAGTGGCATAATTAATTTTTCACAACATGCATGAATACTCAGCTCTGAGATTAAATGCCCATCATCTAAACTACTCTGGTTAATCTTTTCTCTTGAAAAAAAATCACTGATTGTGTTAAGTTTTAGTTTAATGCTGAGAAAAGTTACCTGTGATCCAAAGATATAATATTATTGTGGGAAATGCTCTTGTACACTATAAAGATTTGTCACTCATATTGGTTAAATAACATGCTAATTGGCCAGTAGCCAGGCAGGAAGTTTAGGCGAGGCAATCAGATTATGAGAATTCTGGGAAGAAGAAAAGCAGAAAAGCAGTCACCAGCCAGACACAGAGGAAGCAAGTGAGAATGCCTCCTTGAGAGAAGGTGCCAAGTCACATGGCTAAACATAGACAAGAATTATGGGTTACTTTAATTTATAATAGTTATTTAATAATAAGTCTGAGTTAATAGGTCAGGCAGTTTATAATTAATATAAGCCTCTGTGTGTTTCTAGGGGACTGAACAGAGCTGCAGGACTGGATGGGACAGAAACTTCCATCTACATATTATTATGCTTTGAATGACAGCAGGGATTCATATTTTCCAAACACTCTGAATTTTTCTATAATAGCAAAACAATTTAATTTGGCAGTCACCTACAGGATAATAAGAAATTTGATTTCATAGTTAAAATGTGCATTGTACTTTTAAGGCATTTCTTAAAATTAATCAGAATTAGGCAAAGACTTATCTTCCAAGATAATGATTTCAAATATGAAAATAATTATACTAATTTTATGGTTAAGTTTATGTTTGCTTACTTATTTATTTTGTGGTACTTGAATTTGAATCCAGGGCTCATACATGCTTGGCAAGTGTAGTAGTACTGAGCTACATCTTTTTTTTTTTTTTTTTTTTTTGGTTTTTTGAGACAGGTTTCTCTGTGGCTTTGGAGCCTGAGCTGGAACTAGCTCTTGTAGACCAGGCTGGTCTCGAACTCACAGAGGTCCGCCTGCCTTTGCCTCCCGAGTGCTGGGATTAAAGGCGTGTGCCACCACGGCCCGGCTAGCTACATCTTCCAGACCATCATTATAAGTTTTTAAACAGGTTTAGGAATATTTATAAATGAGCTATTAAATATACATATATATTTTGCATAGAAAACATTTTTTACCAGAATTACATTACCTTTGATTTATATTACTGTAAATTTTGGCACAAAATTGTAATCAAATACATAGTATCTTATTCTCAGTTAATCTCAAGCACCATTGTTAATATTTTCTTATCACAATAATTAACACATTGAAATACTGCCTTGGATGCACATATTATATCCTTATAAAGTGTTTTATGAATTTCTAAGTTATGCATTAATGTTAGGCAAAACTATCCCTAAGATTATATATATTATATATTACATATATATGTTAGATATAAATATAGTCATTATCTTAGAATATGTACTTAGAAACAACAACTGTTATATTAGAAGATGTGCTTTGATCTGAGACATTTTACAAATATTGCACAGTAAGTCCTTAGAGATGTTTGTACAAGTTCATAAATAAAAAAATACTAACTTATTTTTGGGTAATGCATTTGTATATATGTGTTCACATGTATGTGTGTGTGAGTGTATAAGTATGTGTTTATTTTGTGATCTAGCTGCCCTCACTCCCTCTGACCGACAGGGGAATTTCCCTGCGTTCTGTAATTGACAAGGATGTCTGTATTCTTTCTGACCAGTGGTTTTCCACAGAAGCTTCCCAGTATAAAAGGCTTTAGCTGGGGCAAAATAAAGGTTGCTGTTCTTCCACCTGAAAAGAAGCCTCTGTGTCTCAATCCCAGCACCCCTCACCAGTCCAGGCACCCAGGCTGCATTGGCACGGCATGTTTGCATGTAGAAACCATGTGAACTGTCTCCATAAATTGTTCTCTATGTTACATTTTGAGATGGGGTTCTCTTACTGAACATAGAGATTACTAAGTTGGCTAGCCTACATTTATGAAGATGTCTGTCATCATTTTCCAAACACTGGATTACTGTTACTACTTCTGGATTTTCATATAGGTACTGGCAATGTAAAGTCTTGTCTTCATGCTTTTGCATGGCAAGACTTTACTGATGAACTATCTTCCCATACCTTGATTTTTCTTTTAGTAGTGCTTTTTAGATTGCTGAGTGAACTATATATTTTGCAAAGTATGTCTTTTTCAAATAAATAATATGGTGCTCCAACATATTACCACTGGTAATTGCAAACTACTCAAGCATAGAGAGCATATACTTACTACTTTTAGGTGTTTTCAGGACATGGAAATAGTCTTTGACTTAATTTCAGTTAAAAAAATTGAATATAAATGGTCCAAAGATGGACCTTAGTGGTAAAAACATTTTCCTAGCACACATGAGGCCTTGGGAACAATGTCTTGTACAAATTGAAAATTTGAACATTCATATAGTAAAGTTCCATTTTTAATATAAAATGATGAAATAAATTAACCATAAAATTCACAATTATTATCTATAAATTATTTTAGCATGTGTTATTTTATAAATAGCCTCTAGTCCATAAAGCAAAATTCACAAATGCATTTTTATCATATTTTATTTACCTTTTAAACTGTCTTTTGTAGTAAAAGTCCAATTAAAATAACATGAGCATGCACAATGGTAATATGATTTTACAAATTTTAATGTATCATAAGGTTAATATCATTAATTAATGCTGGCTACAGAGAATTCTACACTAAAAAAAAGAGAGTAGCATTCAATTCATGTATATTCATATTACCACACATTTTACTGTCTAGTCAACACCCATTCTATTCCAATTTGTTCTCAGGTCTTTATTTGAAGAGAATTTTGAAAAACTAGCAAACATCTGTTCCTGATAAACCAAAGATCTCAATCAGGGCATGTCATGGAAATGAGTTCATCTTCAAATATTTGAAAATTATAGAAGAGATTGTTCAGTGTCATTCCAAAACATGAAACTAAAATCAGTTAGAAAAAGCAGAATTAACTACATCAATTTTGATAGAAATTTCATGATCACATGTCAACACAAATAAAGAAACAACATTGTTTTTAGGTAGATTGGTTAATCTAAAATGTTTATTTCATGTTCTTTGACTCTGAAATGGTCTGGCCACCTCACTTAGGAAACACAACTTTGTACTAGTTAAGAGTATACAGATGTGACAGATTTTAGCTTGATTTGTTTCTTCATATAGATATCCCAGTTTTTAAGTGAAGAATTTTAAGACTCATAGAAACTTATGTTTGTTATTACTAGAATTTCTTAAATAGCAAAAACTAAAATTTCTACTTCTTTTGTTATTGGAGTTTGTTTGAGACTGGGTCTCACTAATGTAAACCTGGCAGAATTAAATCAAATTCAGCTGGACCAAGACTGAATGAGCAAATGACCTAACTGGACTCTATGAATGTGACTGCCAGAGGGGACTGACTGAGAGACCAACAATGATGGCACTGGGACCTATCTCTTCTACATGTATTGGCTATTTGGGAACCTATTCTATATGAATGCACATCTTCTTAGACTGAGATGGAGGGGGGAGGGCCTTGGGCTCCCCATAGGACAGGGTAACCTGCACCATCTTAAGGAAGCAGGGGGAGGGCGGGGGGGTAGTGGGGGAGCGGGAGGGCCGGGAACAAGGGGAGTAAATGTAAACTTTGCTTTTAACAAAAATAAATGAATAAATTATAAAAAAAAAAAAAAGAAAAAAAAAAAGAAAAGCAGGACCAACTCAGGCGCTTATTTTCCAATAAGTATCTGAATAGAATTGTAAAGAAATGATTCAACGGACTTCCTTTAGGTCTCTTTATATACATATATGCATGCAATAACAATAAAAATGTCATGAATTTGAAAGAGAGTAGGGAGGGGATATGGAAGTTTTGAAGAAAGAAAATTGAAGAGATGAATGTTATAATTATAGAAAAATCTCAAAAACAAAAGAAATAGTCTAACAAAATAGAACTTCTTATTTCCCTTGTAAAAAGTGATAGCCCTCCTTTGGATTTTAGGCATGTGGGTCTCAATAGGCAGGGATATGATTACATCAAAAAGTGGTATGCAGTGTGTGAATTTTAAAATTACTTAGAGAATAATAGTTTGCAATCTTTATGTAAATCAGGAAGCCTTTTGCTATCACTCCCTACCAGCATGGCAGGAGAAGTGCAAACCTCATCCTTTTGGATAGAATATGACTGATGAAATATTAATAAAGATTACTGACAAAGTAAGCACTATGAATCAGGTTGTATAAGGCTGTGGGATCTAGAGGATAGGCAAATGTATTCAGCATTAGGGCAGGCTATTCAGATGTTTTAAGACAAATTCCACTCCATAAACTTCAGAAAGTGTTTAGGAGAAGGGCAGCATAGGAACACCGGGACATGTGTATTTGAAAAAATGGGATGATTTTCAAGAATTAAGTATCAGGTAAATAGGAAAGGAAGGTTGAATGGAAAGTCATGGTACTTTCACTAGTAATGTAGAAGCCTTTATTTCCTTCTAAAATTTTCAATCCCTATAATCTTGTTTTGTGCTGAAGAACATTTTTGTCTTAAATCCATTCTTGTGATAGCCACGCAAACTACTCTACTTAGATTTTCACATCAAATTCACATATGACTGCTTGGCTAATATGAGTATTTCCAGTTGTTAAAAATCAAATATTGTGCTGGACAGAAGACTCCACAGAACCACTTTTTGGCAGTGAAGAATGAGAAGAATGGCATTAGGATGTGCACAATCCATGTAAAATACAAACATGCTGTGTGGTTACCTATAACTACATCAAAGGAGATAAGGTTTCCTGGGGCAAGGTGGCTAACTATCTGGAATTTGCGAGTTCCAAGTTTTGTGAGGGTCTCCATTTCAATGAATAAAATTGAGGACAATTGAGGAAAATGTTGGCAGAGGCCGTTAGTTCACTTCCTTACCATCCCAACTCAAAATAATTACAGTGAAACTATATTATTTGAAATACTATTTGACCAGTAGCTTAAGCATATTTTTAGCTAGCTCTTATATCCTGAACTAACTCATCTCCATTAATCTGTGTATCACCACATGGCTGTGGCTTACCGGTAAATTTCTGTCCAGTCTCTGCTGGAGCTATATGGTTTCTTATTGACTCCATCCTCTTTCTCCCAGCATTCAGTTTAGTTTTTCATCCTGGCTCTACTCTACCCTATCACAGGCCAAAGCAGTTTATTTATTTATTAATCAATAAAAGCAACATATCTACAGACAGACTTCCCACATCAGAAAAATAAGTGACATCCAAACTTTTCTCCTCCCACACATATACAAACATGCATGATGTCATATCACACGTTTATATTAGGAAAATATGTCAAATAGCATTTCTACTGTGTGGTGGGAGAAAACAGAGAAAAAAGAAAAGCTAGAGAGCAAGAAGGGAGGAAGGGAAGGAGAGAGAGAGAGAAGAGAGAGATTGAAGTGAGGAAGGAGGAAGAGGAAAAAGAGGAGGAAAATGAATAATAGGAAAAGAGAGAAAGATTAAATAGCTAAGGGATTTATACTCAACAAGATATTCAAAGCAGTCACTGCATATCATGCCTGTTCACTCCTGAAGCACTGCAAGCATGGCAAAGCAGGTGGGTGCTCTATACATGCAACATTCCAGTTATGTTCTGGTTGCCTTCTTTCTCACCCTCCAGATGTTCAACTTATTACCATTATTGTAAACATAACACACCAGAAGACCATAATCCAGAGAAAAAGATGTTTACCTAAATGCATTTGACCACCACTGCTTTGGTAAAATGAGGCCACAAATATTAATTAGTAGATATACCCATTTTGATAAGTAAGGAATTTGTAGCCTCTAGAAGCCTTCAGTGAGTGTTTCAAGGTCAAGAAATGAGTTAACAAGGAAACACAAAAAATAATCAAAGTCTACTGAATCCTAGCAGAGTTCCTCTCTTCAAAAGCATAGTGCTGACTTGAAAGCTTAGAGAACTCTATTGATAGGTATTTCCTATGGGCTAGTGAGGAAACTAAGGTCATTTTTATAAAGATAAAGGAATAACAGTGAAAGTAGACTATAACTCTTTCTCAAAGATTGTAGTTCAGCTGTGCCTGTAACAATGGGTAACTCCTAGAACAAGGAGCACCAGTGAAAGCCTAGAGGGTAAAGCAAGGCCATCCTGCCTTCAAAGGAATAAAAATGTACATTATTTTTTTATAGGAAATAACAGGAGTTTCAAATATATAGTTTTACAGTACCACTAGATTTTAAAGGCAACACAATAACAAGTTATGAATGTTAGATTTAAATAAGATAGGAGACCCAGACTATCAAGGTATAGAGTTAGACCATGAAACATCTATGGAATTTTGGAATGAATAACTGTCTGTAGTTAGTAAATACATGAAATAGATATCTTTAAAATCTGTTACTTTTACAAAATCCTTAATTCATTTGGGATGTCTATTTAGTACATGATTCATACAGTGACAAAATTTGATTACTATTTTTTCCACAGGCTTTAAAAACTAATAAACTAAGATGATTCTCAGTTCAAATTATGTAAAATGTCAACATTATAAATATAAACGTGCCCTTAAATAATAATTTCTCTACAGTTTAGGATATAATGTCAAATCCAATATTCTTAAAGTGAGCATAACATAAAGAAAATATAATCAACACACAAATATAAATTCAAGCACACATAAAAATTCCTGATATCTGACAACTTTAACCTTGAACTGAGAAACAAACAAACAGAAAGTTTACCTTGACACAGAATGACAAGTTTGAAAGGCCCTGATCTATATCCCTCTGCTATCTTGAATCAAGTTCATCTAATGAGACACTAAAGATTTCAAAGGTAAATTCAATAGTTTGGTCTAGAAAACTGGTTTTTCATTTCCTTTAACCATTGTTGTCTACCTCTGATTAAACCTATCTTCTTTCTCCTGAGCAGAGGTAAAAAACAGGAAGTTCTTGGTGACTTTTTGATAGCTTTCCTCAGTTATCCCAATTAGACGGTGAATCATTTTCACTGCCTTTTACATCATACAGTACTTGTTAAACAAAATTTCATGGAATAACTGTGTGCTAGCATGTAGAAGTAAGGGAATGGGGGCAAAGAGAGAGAGGGTGAAGTCAGAGTCACCCAGTCAGAGTCACCCAATTCACACCCTCAAGGTTATCTCAGTTCATCTTCACTCATAGGCCTAGTTGCTGCATCTGTAAGTCACCACATAGCTCTGGCCCTTTTAACTCTCCAGAACACTTCTGAGGGTTTCTTTTGAATTTAGAATCTATAAACTTAAATTTAGAATTTTATAGCAAGAGGTCCAAATATTTTAAAAATCCAGACTATAAGAAATCCACATGTTTGCCCAGTGGTTTCCATAGGCACAATTTGCAGGCATACACATGTTTGTAAGAGAGTGAAAATAGGCTCTAAGGAAAAGTTTTGATTCATCATCATGGTGGTAGATGCAGAATCATCGGGCAAATTATATTCTCTTAACTTTGTTACATTCATGGTGCACACACTTATTCTCTCCACTGAGCCAAATAGTACAAACTAAGTTAAGAGAAAGTAGCCAGGGCAGGCAAGACAAATTACGTGAATACAGGCACTTGACACCAAATCTAATGACTTGAATTTGTGCCCCAGAAACCACATGGTAGAAGGAGAGAACTAAATCCCACAAATTTTCTTCAGACCTGTAGACACATGTTCAAAAAGTTGTATGCATGGCCAGCAAGATGGTTCAGTGGGTAAAACCACGAGCTTCAGTGACAAACATCAAATGGTGAGTATATTTATTTTACCTTATCTTAATTATTATTTATATCAATGGAAAAAGAGTCTTCATTTATTAAACATTTATACTCAACTTTTTAGAAGGACGTTTTGTAAATTTGTGCTCTAATTATGCCAAATCATGCAGTTAACATTTGAGATTTTTTAAATGTGATTTTATCAGTTTCCTAAAAGCCTAAGGACTGTATACTGCAGGATTTTTACAGTCTTCCTAGAAATTCCACTAGTTCAAATACAAAGTTCTATATGATTTGTTGCTAACCTTATCTATGACTACTCTCTTTAACTCTAAAAATAATAAACATATAATTTTTCTGTGATTCCTTGTAGTTGTTAGTGTCTCAAGCATATGCCAAAACTAAAATGCTTGACTACCACAAAATTAGTACATGCTAAAAACTCTGTTATCAGTAAATTTTCTTAGTATTTATTTAGCTGCTCAAACCAAATATTCAGATGCTGTTCTTCATTGCTTTCCTTCATCATCATCAAAGAAAATCCATCAAAAAATCCTAAAACCCCAACATATATCCAAATACCGACCACTCTTCTGTATTCTAAGCGCTATAATCCTGACCCAAGTGACAATCACTTCTCATCCAGAATGATAAAGCTAAGTACATATAACAGTATCCCTACTCTATTACTCTTTGTTTTCATTCTCACACCACAGCCCAAGTAATATTCCTGAATACTGGAGCACATCAAGCAAAGTCATCATAGTTAAACACTGATTTTTAAAAAAAGATCACTGATTATGCGAGACAAGCACTTATTTTTGCTCTCAGTTTGAGGTACCTTTCACCATGGTAGGGGAATCCTAGTAGAAGAAGCCAGAAGCTGCTCACATTGTATGCACAGTCAGGAAGCAGAGAACGATGGCTGCCAGTGCTCACCTAGTTTTATCCTTATGCATGCAGGACCCAATCCCAGGAAATGGTGTCTCCTACTTTTTGTGTTTGTCTTCTCACTTCAACTAAACCAATCAAGGTAATTCTGTGTAGGCATGACAGAGACCAATATAATATAAATAATTCCTGAAAGGAATGCATACACACTTGACTCCTAGGTTATTCTAGACCTCATAAAATTAATAATATTAACAATCACATAAACCATTGTTGAAAATTTTCTATGGTCTTCCTATAAAATTGGATTGAAATCTAATTCTAGCTAATTTACAAAAATAATTTTGTGTATTCCTTTTGCCTATATTTCTTCCTATTGTCTTAGGCTATAGTCATACAGTGTACTAATTCATATGGGCACTTTATTCTCTCTGTACCATGTTTGTCATTCTACAAGTCCATCACACTAATAATGTTTTCATGCTCCTGTAAGAACTCACCATATACAAATAGCTTGCTCATAAAATTGCTTGCCTCTTTATATTTCTTTCATTTTTGCTTGATAAAAAGTTCATGGAAACAGGGATTTGTCTATCATGACCACAATAGTAACAGCATGATTACTTATGCTAGTGGTAAAATTGGGATGAAAATCCAAATCTGAAGACTGAGGGTAGCTCTTTCTCTGATACTCAGTCAACAGAAGAGGAGCTTTGTCAGATACTGGAAATCCAGCCAGCTTTGCAGGAGAGCTTAGGTAACAGACCTTAGACTTTTCTATTAATATCACTTTTATAAACCATCATAACTCCTTATTATGTTCTAAATTTTATCCTTATACTATAGCAAATGTAGCTACCACCCCTCATCCGAGAAGATGACATCTCTCTTAGTAGGGAATCTATTGCTGTGAAGAGACACAATGACCATGGCGACTCTTATAAAGAAAAAAACATTGAATTGGCTTGGCTTACGATTCAGAGGTTTAGTCCATTATCATTATAGTGGGACATGGAGGCATGTAGGTAGACATGGTGCTGGAGAAGGAGCTGAGAATTCTACATCTTGATACAAAGGCAACAGGAAGTAAACTGAGACACTGAGTATATCTTGAGCATATATGAAACCTCAAAGTCCACCTCCACAGTGACACAATTCTTCCAAGAAGACCTTATCTATTCCAACAAAGCCACACCTCCTAGTAGTGTCACTCTCTATTAGTTTATGGGGACAATTGCATTCAAACTATCACACTGTCATGAAAAACAACAAAATCCAACAGCTCAACACAAGGCAGAGATCAAAGGATCATGGTGAGCCCAGCTGCAGTGGATACATCTACATTCATACATCTGTATCTCCTGCATTTATGGCTGAGGGAACATCATAAAAGGAGGGGCTTGGAAAGAATCTAAGAGTCAAAATACCAGGAAGTCTGTGGTAGAACAGTATTGCCTATAAATGGTTGAATAAACAGAACAGAACATTGGCAATATGTATGGACATGTTAACAAGGAATGAGGAAATGCCATGGTGTCCCAGCCCTAGATAAAGAACGACAGATAACTAATGACTACTGTCAGAAGGAGAATTAGTCTCTTATTGAAATGAGTCCCCTGATCAGTTTTCTAGTGCAGAGTTGTCATCCCTGAAACTATATAAACACAAATCAAAAATGGACTAAAAATTTGTCTGTGTGTGTGTGTGTGTGTATATATATATATATATATGTGTGTGTGTGTGTGTGTACATATATATATATATATAAAAGAAAATAAAAAAGACTATCAACTTAAGAATATGAGGGAGGTATTCAAGGAGAGGATACCTGAGGAACACTCGTATGAGAAAAGGGAGGAGGGAAAGTGATGTGATTCCATTTTATTTAAAAAACATATTTTATAAAAACTTTGAAATATAAGTAGAGCAACACATATTGTGTTTATGAACAAATATTTTGTCAATATAATTTGCAAAAATTCCTAATTTGATTATTTCCATGTAGTAATGAGGCTAGCGGGCCACATTCCCTGTGCCCGGCTCCTGGCCGGCTCCTTGCTGCAGGCCTGCTTTTGGTCCTGGCAAGCTTATACCTAAAATAATCACACAAAAATTGTATTAATTAAAATACTGCCTGGCCCATTATCTCCAGGCTCTTTTGGCTAACTCTTACATCTTGATTCAACCCATTTCTAATAGTCTGTAAGTCACCATGAAGTAGTGGGCTTACCAGGAAGATTCAGCATGTCTGACCCTGGTGGCTTCATGGCGGCTCTCTCTGAAACTTCACTATCTCAGAATTCCATTCTGTCCTCCTTGTCTCTCTAAGATTTTGCCCTTTCAAAAGTCCAAGGCAGTTTCTTTATTAACCAATGAAAGCAACTCAAATACAGAAGGACCCTCCTACACCATTTCCATATACAAAAACTCTTGGGAGGGGTATTTGTTTATTTTTTCTGGTGTTGTTAGCAAAAAAAAAAATCTTTTCCATTTAAGCACTTATGTCCTGAGTTTTATCAATGTGCAAATAGAATCACTTCAAACCTAGATTTTCATGGCATGGTTCTGATGCTTGACCAGTTTGTGCTTAACCACTTCCACAATCTCTGTGCCAGCCTTACCCACACTGAGTGAGGATCAAAGACATCACAAGAAACCCAATGCAAAAACTAACCTGGGCTATTGTAAATCAGAGTTTGAGCTGACAACTGGGTAGCTTGTAAGGGACTAACCTAGACCCTCTTCATATATGTGACAGTTGTGTAGCTTGGTCTGCTTCTTGGGCTCCTAACGATGGAAGCAGGACCTGTCTTTGAATATTTTGCTAGCTTTGGGGACTGTATTCCTTTTATTGGGTTGCCTTATCCAGCCCTAATACAAGGGGAGATGCTTAGACCAATTGCAACTTGATATGCCATGCTTTGGTGATACACAAAGGAGGCCAGGCCCTTCCTGAACAGAAACAGAGGAGGAGTGGATGAAGTCTTGGGGGTGTGTGGAAGGAGGGAGAAAAGAAAGAAGAAGAGGGAGGGGAAACTGCAGTCAGGATGTAAAATAAACAAATATATCTAATTTAAAAAGTAGATTTTCACCTTGGTGAGTGCCACAGCTTCAGATCCACCGGCTCAACTGAGGGGTAAGACCAAACTCTAGCCCCCAGGTGCTCTGCTCGATTGGGAGGCCCCCTTACCTCCTCCCCTGGCTTTTCTGTGTCCCACACCCCAGAGTGTCCCTGGGCAAGGCTCCTCTTTGAAAGGGCCCCGGTTCCCTGCGGGAATTGGCCTGCAGCAGGGCTGGGACCTTGGACGAGGGTGGGTCCAGCATAAACCTGCAGGGCTCCAGCAGAGAAGCCCA
>JAQHUG010000506.1:253786-264264 GCA_028555095.1 Dicrostonyx torquatus | reverse complement strand
GCAGGGTATCCTGCCCCATCTTAAGGAAGCAGGGGGAGGGTGGTGGGGTAGTAGGGGAGCGGGAGGGCCGGGAACAAGGGGAGTAAATGTAAAATTTTCTTGTAATAATAATAATAATAATAAACTTAAAAAAAGAAAATGAATTGTGCCAGCAGTAGAGACTTTTGTGTATTTTCATGCTCTCCTTGAGATAGATCTGAGTCCCAGGACATGTAAGGGACTTCTGGGAGGACAGGCCTGGAGAGGCCTCTGTGCTCTCATGTGGACACCAAAAGTAGACTACACTATAGCTAGCTGCTTCTTTTAAAGTTTTCTTTTATGATAAAATGACAATCGTTACTGTTAGCTCTCAGTTAGTCAAATAAACCATGTATGTAGGTACAATTTTGCATTTGTTCTTATTTAGGCAAAGTCATTCTAAAATGCAACTCTCTTGAATGCAAGAGGATTGATTGCACAGTGTATATTGTCTTTCGGCTCACCTCGTTATATAAACCTATGCAAAACTAATCTGTAAAGAAAAATGGGGGTTAAATGTTAAGTAACATGTCCTTCAATTCATGCACGGTTCTTTTCAGTTTGTTTTTTTTTTCAGACAAAACACATCTATACCAAAGCATTCAAAGCAGGCTTCCATCCATGCCATCAAAGTGTCGTCAGTCCTGATAGCCATTTTCCTTTGGAACTTCTCTCACAAGTCTTCACCCATGTTCTATTGTAGGTATTTCAAAGAAAATTTATTTTTTATGTATTTTGTTTCAAGTTTGAAATTATGTAGAATATGTTGAAATGAGACAATTTGGTGAAGTAGCAATTTTATTGTGCCTAACCTTTTAATATTTATGGTAGACTTTCTTTAGGTCCTGATTTTTTATTAATGTGCTCTATCCTTTCTGAAGCATTATGAAAATTAGCACATCTCTCCCAGACATTGTCTGTGTTGATACACTCTGCATTTCCATAACAGTTTGCTTGACATTTGGAATTGATGACAAGAGAATACCACTACCCCCTTTTTTAAAAACCAGGTTTAATATAATAGAAGCTGTATGATGGTATTTTGTATTCATTGTTTTAGCCTACAACTTGTATTATTTTTTACAATCCTGACATTCTGACTAAAATGTTGCTTCTCAAGATATAATGTATGTTTAAATGAAATAAAGTTATTTTAACTACATTAGCTACAAAAAAGTAGATTTTCTTGTTTGCACAGGGCCCTCCAATGTGAACCTGAAGAAGAGAATGTTTCTGGAAAACTCCATTTTCTAATATGTTACAATTAAAAATGTATTTTTAAGTTCATTCAATTTTGTAAGGAAGCCATTCAATTTTCAGGGAGAAAGACAGTTTTATCACTAGCATGTAACCCAGTCTTCTAGTGAATTCATGAACAAGACGTATTCTACAATTTCATAGAAGATGAGATAATCAATCAGATTATAAGAGCTGCTTGCAACAGAGTACAGAGAGAAAATATCATCAGGTAAGAGAACACATAGAAGCAACTGCATAAGTCTTTCTAGAGTTTATGCCTGCAGGAACACAAACAAGAGTTAGAAAGATGAGAAGATCCCTAAGCTCAGATTTTGATAGAGGTAGTGACCTTAGAAAAGGCTATATATACTATGATTATAGTAAAAAAAAAGATCATTATGACATTTTCTTGAGATTTCACTCAAAATATATCATAGTGTCTTATCACATGTGTATTTGGGATAGTAACTTCAAAAGAATTACATGCACTGAAAATTTCAAATCTTAAGTGATAATGACTGAGTTTGTGGTATTTTAACAAGAAAAGAAACCTTGTCTCCAAAACTTGGGCTGTGACTATGTTATGAACTATAGTCTCACTAAGAGAATGATTTTGTCTACCTTCCCAAACAAAGCAGCATGTGTACTGAGGTGCTTTAAAACAAATATTTTGGAATGATTTGCTTATATATAAAAGAAATTGTCAAACACAATTTTACCACTTAGTGTTGATATTTTTAGATATATTCTTTTAATTTCTGGTTACATATGCTCTTGATAACTGCAAATCTTTAAAGCAAAATAAAATTTCTTTTTCAATATTTAAAGTGAAATATATCTGCATTTCATATAATCCATTTAAAAAACCTCTTCATTCACTTCAATATAGTTTGTTTACCTCAGTATACCTAAGAATAATTATGGTGGGGACAGGATACTTCTCAACCCAGAGTGTAGACAATGAAAGACAGATTATTTTATAAATGGAAAACAATTTTCTTTTAAAAGGGTCAAAAAGGAGATTAGAAAAGACTAAATGGTTGTAGGACAAGACGGTGGCTAGTGACCAAAGACAATGTCTTCAATATTTCTATGTGATCCCATGTTAAGATAATTCTGAGTTCAGAATACGTTATTTGGGGGATGTGTATTATAGAGACAGTGGATTTCATCTGGAGCACTGAACTTCTCAGTAGAAATTTAGTAAATACTGACTGCATTTTGTTTAACCCTTGATTTCTTTTAGACTTAAACTCTTGGATGTATAATTGTACCCTGATTGTAGCTATTTTCTTAAACTATAATTTAAAATAACTATAGTTCACACTATTCTGTTTCAGATGCCTTTTCTGAATTGCTAACCATTTTAGTTTGCATTTTGTTTTGACTACTCTTTTATTTCCATGGTGATGTGGAAGAATAGTTTAAAGCAGGCAGAAAATGATAACAAGATCTGTTAGCTTCTATCAAGTGAAGGTCAGGACAGAAAGAATTGCATAGGCGTTATTCAGGATATGTGACCCAGTAAAAAAAAGGTAATCAGGGCACTTTGGCTGCCACTTCTGCTTATGCTAATATTGCCACTTTTGAATGACCAAGTACTGAAGGGATTGATAAGACATATTAGAAATAGTGATAAAGCCTTAATTCGTCCAATGCATTGTGCATGTGGTATGTTGACAGGATTTAAAGGTTGTACACATCCAGGTGGTGACTTTCTCATATCATATTAGTAATATATACCTTAAAAAAACCAACGTACATAGCAACAAATTTGTAAAATCAGTAGCTTGTAAATTCAAAGTTCATCATTTTTGCTTCAGTGTATCCATCTTCTCTTATGGTATACCCATCCATAATATCTTCCTATTAACTAGGACTCCTTGTTTTAGCTTATTGTCGTCCTACTTTTCTGAATTTTCCTTACACATTTCTTCCTTTACAAATATTTCTATTTAGTGATTTGTCCTTAAGATCATCAAAGAGAAGAAAAAACTTTTCCAAGTGACTAAAGGGCTTTCAAAAGACTTGGAAAATGTTGCTATGATAATATTTTGATAGTGATGTTTAATAGCACATGCAAGTATTTGTTAACCTGTGAATACTCTACTTAATGCCTTAAAAATTTCCCACTACTTTAGGATTATAATTCAAAAGAAAGAACACAGGCTTTGAAGTCAGAAAGACCTGGGTACAAATGTGGACCAATCATGTATAAAAGGAAATTTAATTTTCATACACTTGGAAATTTTCCTGATTCTAATGCTAACACAATCATTATGAAAAATATGGAAAATTGGTGGGTGGAATGCATAAAATGGACTGAATACAGTAAAGGTCATCCATACCCTATTACTTGTATGTAACTATTTCTAATAAATTGGTAAATGTTTATCGGTGTACATAGCTTGGTTGAAAATGAAGAAGTTCAAACATATATGGACACTATGAACAATAAATAATATATATCATGGGAGCACATAACCTGATCCTTAGCACACAGAAAGTCTCCAACAAATGTAAGTATATCTTTTGCATTTTATTTTACATATATGTATATATGTGCGTGTGTGTCAATGTATCTCCATGTGTTATGTTTGCACTTATGTGTGTAGTACAGAGATCGACTTCAGGTTTTCCTCGTCAGGAGCCAATTAACTTGTTTTTAGATACACTCTCTCAGTGGAATCTAAGACTGATTAATTAGGGGAGACAGGCTGGCCAACAAGCCCCAGATTTGTCTGTCTGAACCTCTTCAGCACTGGAATCAGAAGAATGCTACATCATGCCTGGCTTTTGTGTAGATATTCATAGGCAGAGGCAAGTCTTCTCTGATAAAAAAGATTTGAGCAGTTTTACTGCATTTCTTTTTTGTCCCAGGTTATGCCTTTGTATACATTCAAATATCTTCTCCCCATAAGTTGTTCCCAGTTCATACTCTATATTAGGAGTCCCAGGAGACTAAATCTTCATTCCTGGTGTCTTTACATAGCCTCACTTTATTTGGTAAAATGTGTTACGCCAAGCTTCAAATCAATCAATATTATTGATTCACCAAAGGTTGAATTTAAAGCAACTAGTCAATGCTGAACTAGTCCTATAGGAATAGAATGTATAATGTAGTTGTTTTCAACAAATTCCTTTTGCCCAGTGCATTCCCCTCTAGGCAAAGTGAGAAATGGCTTCTTCCAACATCTATTAGAATCTTCCCTCTCCAGATGTTCATAATTGGATTACACAAGTTTTCTGTGCACATTTTTCCTTAATTAATATAGTGAAAACTATTTCAGGAATTCATGGAAGTAGAACTAAAACAATGTAGTTTCTGCCTAGTACTCCTCTGGTTAACTCACCTACAAAAGTTCTTTTATTATTCTAATCTAGCTATGAAATGATGAAATATCTATTTCTTCCTTTACTTATCAGATATTATACTACATTTGCTAGACCTATATTTTCTAAAGTCAGACTTCTTAGAGCAGAAATCATGCTGTGAGACTATTTGTCCTTAAAATGACAGTTTTTCTATAATCTTTTGCCTTATCTGTAAACAAGAATAATGATGTGTAATATCAGTATACATCACAGAGTTTGGTGAAGATTAAATTTTGTAAGTCATAAAGAATTTAATACTTTGATTGACACATTTGAAATATTCTACATGTGTTGGGAAATGGTAATATTATAGTTAACACAGACAGATAAATTAAAATTGGTTAATGTCAGAATGACTAGAGCTCATCAAACGTGTTTGTCCTGACAAATATGGGTCAGTACAGCTAGTGAATATAGTGAATCTGGTACATGAACTATCCAAATACTGAAGGGCCAACATGATAAAGAGATGAAGTCTGGCTTAGCTATGACTTACATATGTTCAAAATGTACTTACTGGAGCAGGTATAGAAATGATTAAACCTGGAAATAAGAAAGCAAGAAGTATGCAGTCTCAGTATTTATCTCTCAAAATGTGGATAATTCTAGATCATTAATATTTATCAGACTAAAATCATAGTACTTGAATTTATGTTTTATATACAAAATATGAAAGTAGTACATTAAATAGTAAATTAGGTCCCTCCATGTTTGGTAGTAAGAGGAGACCAGGCCATTGAAGAAGCATAGAGCTTTGCTCCAGCTGTAGCATGTCCGTTGGCAACAGGTTCAGTTAATACCAAACGTGACACTACTTGGTTGGATCCCAATATTTTCTATAACAAAAATGAACCTTTACCGCATTCCACACCACCTTGAAAAGCCTCGAAAGCTAGATTATAGTAGTAGTCAGTGGGGCCCTCACCTTCAGAAACCATCTATCCCTTTGCCCTGAACTAGAATCTAATTCTGGGTGACAATTCGAATGGTACAATTTCTCCATTTACAGGTGAGGAAAAACCATTGAATGGTATTATAAATTTTGCAAACCACAGTTCTCAAGTTTCTTTTTATACATAACAAATTTATGCAATCCTGACTCTCATTATTGTTTAGGCTACAGCACTAAAATTAATTGCGGACCAGGAAGAGTCCTGGCCAATGTGCTATTTTACTAGTTAGACTATTTTAATCCCTGTCTTTCTTCCTGCCCTAATAATGTGGGTTACATTAGACTGTATTCACATCTCCTCAGGTAAAGTCACTGGAAATCTTGCATCTCCATTAATAATTTATACTCATCCTACTTCTCTCCCACTCGTTTCCTCACTGCTGCCAATGTACACTATAAATTCTTTTCTCCGTGAGGTTACTTATGCTGTTGCCTCCCACTGAAACGCACTCCCTCCTCCTCTCTGCCTCTTCAAGTCCTATTCATCTTTCAGCACCTAGTATAATTTCTTCCTCGCTAATTAAACCTCCTATGTTGTATCCAACATACACTATTCTTATTCCCTTTCGACTTGATATCACTGTGGGTCTTAATCTTTTTCTGAGCAGATATATTTATATAAGTCGTCACTAACTAAGAGTTTTGACTCAGAAAATGCCTGCTATATAACAATATAAGTATATATGCATTATAAATGTAAATGCATGTGTTGAGATAAAGTTTCTGGTGGGCAAATATACACTGGATACTTCTTTTGTATTTTTTACAACATCTAGCTGTAATCATCTCTAAAACTCCACTGGTAATTTGTTGGTTCTGCAATTATTTATTTTGCTTTAATTTCTTCCTAATACCTAATTTGTAACTCAACTTCTTCCTCTAACAAATATCCCATACATTTTTTAATTTTTAAGAAGAAAAAAAAAGCAACCACAGAATAGAGGAAATATGACATCAAAGATAGTTAAAATTAAAATTAACCAGGCACAGGAAAGAAAAGTCTATTTGTCTACACTTCCTATTATCACTTCTTATGCCAGTAAAGTCAACTCCAGCTATTCCTATTCCTCTGTTGGTTAAAATCAAGTGTACAAGCTTCTTCATTTTCATTTGTCACAACACTAAAATAAAATGATGTAAAATCTCTTAGGCATTTTTCAAATTCCAATTATTCTATATAGATTCACTTCCAAATATCTTATAGATAGAATTTTACTCCCATTTTCCTAATAAGAATACTAAGTCCAGAAAAGTTAAGCCATTTGTTTTCATTTGCTTGAATGACTTTGCAGTGTGCCAGATTGAACCCCATTCTATCTTTTCTCCAACATTTACACTCACAACTACATAATCTTTCCCGCTGGGACTCCTGAGGACCAAAGTGGAGGGATTAATTTTATGTATTCAATAAGGGGTAAAAAGTCAAGACCTTAAAGGTTTATATGACATCAATTTATTCAGTATTGTGGGTAAAGTTTACTATAGATGAAACATCACTGTGTAGTATAAAAAAATATGGATGTTGAAAGCAAACATGCTGTTTTATAGTTCCTGATTCTGCCACTAACTAGCTATGTGACAGTGGGCAACTTGTTTAAACTCTTTTGGCCTCAGTCATTTTATTCTCTTCTGAAAAACGAAGCAATTGAACTAGCAGATCTCTGGGGGTCCTTCTAACACTAATGGTCTATGAATTAAATGTCAAAATTATTACTCTGAAAAAGACAGCTGTTTAAGGATCTGCAATTAAATCAACCAAAAGAAAATCTGGCTCAATGAATTTAAATGTAAGTGTTAAGCTAAATTTAGTGTTTTGGCACTCACAAATTTGCCTTGCAAGTTAATGCAAAAATCAATGTGAATGGTAAGACTTTTCCTAACCCAAGGAGGAAAGTATCTCATTACAATGTCATCAAAACTGATTCAACAGTTGAAAAGGCCAGAAATGTTATAGGAATTGACATTTACATATTGAATAAATGAGGTTATGGTATAGAAAGTAGAATATCTCTACTTGTCTCAGAGGTATGAGCTGAGAACTCTTCATAAATAAACCATTAGAATGTAATGTACATGCTCGACTTTTAACCTTCCCTGTATTCCCAATTTAAGAAAAGCATTTCTTCTAAACCTATGTGTTGATTCTGGCTATTTTCTGCACTTATATTGTCTAGGCATTTAAAATCTAAATATTCTGAGAACAAAAGCTCTTCAGAAAGGCAAAAAATTTACAGTCATACGCCTTAAAATATGATATAACATTTCAGCACCAAATTAATTTAAGATTGCAACAATCCTAATGATGGCGACAATTTGGTGCTGCAAATCCACTTTCCAGCTAATACTTCATGAGATCAGGTACAGATCAAGTATCTATAACAAGGTTTGGTGACATAACAATGTGCTCTATAAATGTGACCCAGACACAGGAGTGGTAGCAAAAATATGTGTAAGAACCTTTTACCTGGGATGACATGTCTGAGTGAGAAAGTGATAGATATGCTGAGCTGAATAAATGTTATCAAGAGTAAAAAAAAATATGATATAACATTTCTTCTTTTGTAGTTTGATACCTGTAGTAAACCTAAATCACACTGTTTTCTCATTTGTAAAATGATCACTAAGTTATGTCTTCTTGGCCACTGAGCTAATATTCAATGGGAATAAAATGAGAACAGAGGCTCCATGAATGCTAAGAATAACTTCATCTGTCTGTATTTGATTCTTGAACATGAGAATTTGCTACCACCATTCAATATCTTTCATTTCAAGAGATGTCAATTTGAAATTACACAATGTGAATATTATCTCTTATACAAGGTCATGTGGAAGTGAGCCAGACTCAAAAGGAAACAGGCTTTTCTACCAAGCTTACTTTTTCATTTAAATCCAAGTTTACAGTGTTCTTACTATGCCTTTAAGGCTGTTGAACAAGTATATATATATATATATATACATATATATATATATGTGTATGTATATATATATATATAATCTGAAGAAAAGAGAATGGAGAGAATGAGAGACAGGTTTTAAAAAGACATAAAAAAACAGAAAGGACAAGAGATCATAATGTATTAGATTGTTCTGCTAAGAATCTGCACATTCACTACTAAGTTCAGATTTGCAGATTCACAGTGTGTTTTGACTAAATCCACAATCATTTAATTCTTTTTATCATATATATCTAATATATATATAAAACATATAAAACACACATATATGCTTAAGCATGGGAGATAAGTAATGATAGGAATAAGTCAGTTACAGAAATTCAGTTCCTCTTTTCCAGTGATTGGACTAATGTGATACATGTGATGCAATTTTTACCAATAAATCTGAAAAGTCTGCTGGGAACTTCTGGAAAAGCTATTATCTGTCCTTGAATCTCCCAGCAAGCTCAGATCTATCATGAGTCATCTCCTGTTATGGAGCATATTTTAGTTTTAACAAAATGCAGACATTTGTTTTGCTGTGTTCCTTCCTGCTTTGAACATTCTCGTATAAGGACATAATGTTTGGAGCTATTTCAGCTAATTAGTGACTGCAAGGGAAAAGCAAAAATAATTCCAGAGAAGCCCACTCAGTGTCCTGACATCATTTGTTTGAATTAATCCTAGCATCAAATACCTCCAGATTTTTCTTTTAAAGAACATTAAATATGATTTAATTTGCTGTCAGTCCCGTTCTCTATTGCTTGTAGATGTAAAGATCATTCAGGATAGAGAAAAACTGTCTCAAAAGGCTTTCACTCCCTTTGAAGTAACTACCATACAAGAGTTTATATATATTATGATATACGGCTCATAACTTTCCAAATACAAATGATTTAGCTCATTGCTATTGGTGATGTTATCCTTTTGTCTTTTCAAGACACTTTCAATGTAATGATAAATTTGGGAACCAAGATTTACGTATATTTTATTCCTAAATTATATGTTTTCCACTTTTAAGATTTATTTTTTATTATGTGTATGTGTGTGCCTGCACGGCAATACGTACGCATGAATGTAGGGACCCACAAAGGCTAGAAGACAGTGTCAAATTCCTCGGAGATTGATTACAGTCAGTAGTGAACCACCTGATACAGTGCTGGGAAACAATCTTAAGTCTTCTATCAGATCAGTACTCATTAACTCGCCAGCCAATCTCTCCAGCCCCTTACTTGTATATTTTAAATTCATGTCATAATTTCAACAAGATTGTAGCCTCCATGCAGGCAATGTTTGTTTTACAGAACACCAACATGGTACTGAAAAGAACACCTTCTACTTGCTACATTAAACTATAGCTCTTCATCCTGCTCAGTTTATCATTGAGTTTCAGAAATGCATTTTGCCAAGCAAGATGGATGCTTCTTATCAAGTTCAAGGTGCACTTTTCTTATTCCATTCTTCATCCCATGTGCAATTCCATTGAATTATTTCTATTGGTAAATAATAGTTTTGAGAAAGAAAAAATCAGTTTCTTCCAATTAAGTGAAAGGTATATAAACTTCATTCTAGGGCAGGCCTCATTCTTAGGAATAGCTAGAGTTGTTGGTCAACACAAAACAGACTCTGTGATTTTCTTTTTGTTTTCTATTTTTTCTTTATTTGTGTCTCTTTTGTTGTTTTGTTTTGGCTTATATTTTTATTATTATTATTGTTAAAAGAAGAATTTACATTTACTCCCCCTTGTTCCTGGCACTCCCGCTCCCCCACTACCCCACCATCCTCCCCCTGCTTCTTTAAGATGGGGCAGGATACCCTACACTATGGGAAGCCCAAGGCCCTCCGCCCTCCATCTCGGTCTAGGAAGATGTGCATCCATATAGAATAAGTTCCCAAAAAGCCAATACATGCAGAAGAGATAGGTCCCGGTGCCATTATCATTGGTTTCTCAGTCAGTCCCC
>JAQHUG010000506.1:205158-220472 GCA_028555095.1 Dicrostonyx torquatus | reverse complement strand
GTAAATGTAAATTTTTCTTTTAACAATAAAAATAAAATAAATAGATAGATAGATAGATAGATAGATAGATAGATAATGAGATCAAAAAGCAAATCATTTGGGTCCCTTCAGTTCTAGTGCCATATAAAAAGACTGGAGGTTTTCTAAGAGGCATCCCAAGGGGGAATGAAAAGGTATAGATGACACTCTTCCCATGCATGAGAAGAGGGGGATAAAAAAGGTTTCTACAGCCTAAAGACAAGGGTGTCCACATTACCCAAGGAGGACAGACGAACACCAACACATTTAGGGATTTTTCACTGCAATCAACAGGGGTCAGGGCTAACTGACCCTGGAGACACTTGGCCTGGCATCAGGGCTTTCAACACGTCCCAAGGCTTACCAGAAGGCAGCAAAAAACTGAGTTTGGTAAAAAAAAAAAAACAAGGACTTTTCTGTGAGAAAGGAATAAGCAAAGGGATCATCCAAGCCATGAGGGCATAAAGAAACCATGGAATTATAGGGAGCTCCAAAGGGGAAGGGAAAATGAAGGAGGTAGGAAAAAGTCACAATAACTGAATCTGGCATAATGAAGCTGCAGGATTGCAGGTTGGGAGGGGGATAGATAGGTACAATGTGAAGAGGGACAGCCATAGCTATAAAAGACCATGGTTGCTAGTACCATCAGGTAGGGTTGGGGACAGGAACAGTGTCTTAATTAGGGTTTCTATTGCTACAACAAAACACTATGACCAAAAAGAAAATTGGGTAATAAAGAGATTGTTTGGCTTCCACATCCTCATTGCTATTTCTCACTGAAGGAAGTCAGGACAGGAACTCAAGCAGGGCAAAAAATTGCAAGCAGGAGCTAGTGCAGAAACCATGGAGGGGTGCTGCTTACTGGTTTGCTTCCAATGGCTTGCTCAATCTGCTTTGTTATAGAACCCAGTACCATCAATCCAGGGATAGAACCACCCACAATGGGCTAGGTCTTCCCCTATTAATTGCTAATTAAGAAAATGCCTTACAGCTGGATATTAGGGAGGTATTCTCTCAACTGAGATACCATCCTTTTGGATAACTCTAACTTGTATCAAGTTCACATAAGACTAGCTATCACAATCAGTGAAGAGAGCCAGAAGTTGCCTTAAAGATCATGACTGGGGCAACTCTACCTCCAAGAGTATCCGAGGAGTGTTCAATGGTCAGTTTCTTATACTCAGGGAAACATGTATACCCAGTGAAGGGGAAACTTACTGAATTACCACTGATGGATGGGATGGTCAGAGATTGGTGTGCCAGCAGGTGAGTCTGTTACAGGTAGACTGGAAATGAGGGATAGGGTTTCAGTGCAGCTGAGACCCAAGAGGAAGCACAGGTATCAAGAGAGCCTATGAGAATCATAGTATCCGTGTAAGGGTTTTTCTGGTGCAAGGGTATCTTGACTATCAGGAAACAAGGAATTCCACAAAGACACACCACACAACAAACCTCACACGAGAGATTTATTAAGAAAAAAATCGAGAACAGCAGTTTCCTCCAACGGAGAGCAGAAACAGCAGAGGGATGGACAGAGGAACAGGCTTTTATAAGGTCTTTGGAGAACACACACAAGGTCTTTAATTAAAAATTACTTTCTTAAGAAAACACTGAAATAAGCTGTTTTGCAAATTGTTAAAGGAGCATTTCAAATAATGTTAATGTTCTTTAGCTGTTCGCATGTTTCACAGTAGCATTCTTTTTGGTTTAACAGTAGCATTCATCATGTAGTCAATAACTAATTTAACTGAGCTGAGAAACAAGAACTGGCCAGGCAGTTGCAGCACACACCTTTAATGACAGCACTTGGGAAACAGAAGCAGATAGATCTTTGGGAATTTGAAGTTAGCCTGCTCTACACAGAGAAACCTTGTCAAAAAAAATCAAACAGCAACAACAAAAGTATTAAAACACGAAGAACTGTTCAAATACGGAAATATCTTTGGGCATTTAAATAATAAGTTTTAGGATACATTTTTTCATTATAATACATACTGAAACCTGTTTTGAAATAATTCTTAGTCCACTTTCTATTATATAAAACAACCTTGAAGCTAGATACATTAAAGACAAGCTTTATTTAGTTTGCGGTCTCAGAGATTCGGGAACATGGCATCAGAATCTTCTTGACTCTGCTGAGGGCCTTCTTGTTATATTATAGCCTAGCATAAAGCATCATGTGGGAACAGAGGTCAATAGAAGAGATCAAATCAAGTGGCAAAAGAAGAAGCCAAAGGGATTCAGAGTCTGGGAGCCCTTTCATTATAACAACTAACTCTCCCTAGAGGGAATTGTGGTCATCCATAAGCTCTAGTAATCTACCCTGAGAGCAGTGTCCTTAGTGACGTAACACCATCAAACCGGGAATCAAAAATCCAGCACACAAAGTTTAGAGGAACTTATACCAACCATGGGAGATGAATTTCCCAGAATTAAATAAGGATGTGAAAAAGGATGGTACCACAAATTAAATATTAATTACATTACAGACACACACACACAATTGTATTACTTAATGTGTTCAGAGGTCTTTGAATGTGATAAGTTTTATTATTGTTGTTAGCACATACTGTCCTAGAGCGCATGTGCTTCTCCTTAAGAATTTTAGCTATTTTGTGGTAGGTCCTGGGAACCATTAAAACTTATTTGAGGCTAATCCAGAAATAATAATAGGAAACGTAGTACCAAGGGTTTAAACATTTATGACTTCTTCTCCTAGGAGTTTTTCTTTGTATACGTGTGTAGTGGTAAGGAGGTGAATACATATGCATGTGCATGTGGAGGCCACAGGTTAAGGCCAGGTGATGAAGCACAATTAACAAAAATCTCAGGGTTAGAATTGAAGTTCAACTTGAATATCTGAAAAGCAAACCAGTCAACTACTGGCTCTTACCTTGACCTCAGTCTGAAATGGTGATCTTGCCTCCAAATCTCAGAATGAGACTGTGGTTTAAGAGTTTTCTCAAATTTATCATGCTCTCTGTGGCTGGGATTAAAGTCGTGCATCACCTGATTTCTATAGCATTAGTATAGTTACTGGAATTAAAGGTGTGTTTTACCATAACATGGTCTGTAAGGCTGACCAGTGGGACTGTTCTACTCTCAGATCTGAAGGCTGTTTTTATTTATTGAAATATAATTGAAATGCCACTACATTTCCCCTTTTGTCTAAAATAAAAAGAAATATATATATATATATGAAAGCTATATACAATAAGTACAATGACTATATGTAATATATACAGGCAAACTACATCAACAATGTCTAGTCCATTTGCATTTAACAAATTCAGAGAAAATATTTCATACCTATTTTATCTTGGTGAGTCCAAATCTTATACTTAATTTACTTTCTATCATATCTTGCTTTCTTTATCTGGTAAACTATAGCTATATCTAGCTAATCTTCAAACCCCTCAGAGACCAAAGAAGGAAATAATAATAGATGAGTAAGCAGGAAGGGCAAATAAGTGACTTCCAAAAAATGTGAATAATGACAGAAACAGCTAGCTGCCTAGACAGTCACCCAAAGTTCCTCTGCAGCTTTGGGGCATCCATCTTTAACCTACAGGCCTAGCATATTCTATAAACTTTTCTGTAAAGCAGGATATTTTGTGTCCTGCTTGTCTAATTAGGGCAACATAATGTCAGCAGTTAAGGTTGGAGCATTTTCTTGCCCAGTGACTTACTTTTGCCATGAGAAAAATAAACTCTGTGTGGAGTTTCTTCAAAGTCCATTATCTTCTCTGAAGGAGATTGGTGCTGTCAGGAGTAGACATGAATCATTGTCATAAAAAAGAAGAACCTAAATTATCAAAGCATCTTAAATGCCATATTCTGTAGATCTCTGAAGTGTTTGAAGATGGCCTATATATCTAAATTATATCTTTGTTTGACCTTGAAAACATACCTAATGTGACACAAATTCAATTATACTAGGTGATTAACTACTAACCTATATTTCTTTTTAATCCTAAACAGTTGATAATAATTACATTCAAGGACTAGAAATTTATATTACATTGTTACATGAGCTGTATAGACACAATACCTTTAACAAGATTAAAAGTGTATGTATATTATGTTTTAACAAGTTACCATTCTCTAGAGTTCTCTACAATAGTTTTTGAGACAAGAAAAATCAGCTAGATCCAATGAACCTGAAGACACTGAGATCATCTTGTCTCCATGTCCTAATGCTGGTATTAAGATGCCACCATGCTTAAATTCTTTTCTTGGGGTTAATTACACAAATTCATCTCACCAAATCGTGTGGCAAGCACTTTACCACTGAGTGATCTCCCTACCCACTCAAGAGACATTTTGTTCATCTTCAACCTAGTGAATGAAATTTGAGTAACCATTTGCAGACAGTAGTAGAGTCTACTCTCCAAGTCATTTTAGGCATGTTTAAGTGAGATATATTGAAGATAATTCATTGACTTATTGTGTCAAAATGCAAAATAATTATAAATACTCTTGCATGCATGTTCATATGGAGGCCAAATACAGAGGTGAGGTACATCCTCTACAGCTTTCCACCCACACTGCTATTTGAAACAGGATTTCTCAATGTACCTGAACTTGCAATTTCACTTACACTTAATGAATGCCAACCTTCCAGGGATCCTCCCATCTTCTTATTCCAGTGCTAGAATTACAGATGCCAGACACAGACTTTTTTTTGATATTTTGTCATTATTATAGGCTAATATAAACAGGCCTCTGGGCCTAGTCATACTTATTGTAGCCAAAACAAGCAACCTATAACTTTCATGTCAAAGTTCTGTCTCCACTATCTTCTCCTATAAATATTAAGAACTCTGTAGCTTGTCACATTACTTATTCTGGAATTAGATGTTTTTCTTTCATTGTTTGAATTTTTGGTAGAATTTCAAAGTGATTAATCTAGTATTCACTCTTTTGTAGTATTCCCATTTTTCAGATTGAGAAAACATAAGGATAGAGGTCATCATACTGACCTCCCCTGATCCAAGTCCATATCAGGTTTTTTAATATCCTATAATTCTTATTCACCACTGAAACTATTACTGAGGTAAGAAAATGATTAATATGATTTATTTCCTACCCACTCATTTTCAACTAACCTACTTCTTTAATTTCTTCCACATACTGTCTTGTCAAATGATGCTCAATCTATAAATCGAATATATCTTCACTAAATAGCAGTTTCCCAATCTCCCTTTCTATTAATTGTCAAATTATTTCTTAAAAAGTATTGACATTTTTAGTTTTGATAACACTTTCAGGAAAAATTTTCGGTACATTACATACTGAATGGCTTATCATGATATATTTTCTTATCAGTCTAAATGTAGTTAGCATGAAGAAATTAAGTCTCCTTTTCAATAACCACCTGAAATGACCTGCTTTTGTCCTTGATGGAATCCTTATAAGGATCCTGAAAATACACAAAGCTGAGTAACCTGAATTGAAGCACAAACTACTGCTATGCACCATATTAAATGTTTCATACCCTACATCCTTTTCTGGGGTGCAACAATATTATATATAATTTTAGTATCTTGGAATGCTAATAAAATTAATGAATGCTTTGTTATTTGTTGTGCATAGCGGGGAGAGGGGTGCGTGTTGTTTGTTCCCCGCACCCAACTTCCAAGCCCCCAGCCGCTGGCCCGCTCAGCGGCTGGCCTTCTGCACCCGAAATAACCACATGACAAACTGGATTCATTTAAACTCTGCCCGGCTTATTATCACTAGCCTTTCCTTGGCTAGCTCTCATAATTAAACTAACCCATTATAAAAGTTTGTAAGTCACCACGTGGTGACATACCGGAAGGGTCTAACCTGTATCCATCTGCAGCGGCCCCTCATGGCTTCTGGTCTCACTTCCTTTCTTCTCCTCCCAGAACTTCCGTTCTGTCTACTCCGCCCACCTAAGGGTTGGCCTAACTATAAGCCAGGCAGCTCTTTATTTAGCCAATCAAGGCACAGAAATACAGGTGGACCCTCCCACAGTTATTTCTGATTATCAGTCAATAATTTATTTCCCAGGCCCTTAAATAAACCAGATAGTAAAAAGTTCTCATTGTACCCTGCACTATTAGGAGTCAATGAGTTTTTGAACTTGTTCATCCAAAGAGGTGTTGCGTTAAGTCCCATTTCTTTAAGTTAGATTTAACAAAGTTTGTTCTCAAATTTATAATGCTATTCTTGACCTATGTTTTACATATATTAATATATTTCACAACCAGGTTGATTATTTTGGGCCTTTCTTTTCCCCAAGAGACAATGCCTTCATAGCCAAAGCTGAGGAATATTCTGATAGCACACTGTTTCCAGACTATTGGGAAAAATTTAAACCCAATCTTCAAACTATTTCTGAATAAGTAAAATATACATTCAGAATATTGAAGAAAAGTGATGATGTAAAATGTCTTAAAATTATTTAAAAACTGCTGCTGTTATATGTTTGTTTTTTTATTTACAAAAGGCCTGTTGAAATAGGTACTACCAAGCAGATTTCAAGGCTAGTGTGAGAGATGTTATATGTGTTGCATGAGGAGGAGCAGGTTGTGGGGGGTCCCATTTCCTGGCTCCTGTTTCCCAGCTCCCAGCTGCAGGCCTGCTTTTGGTCCCGGCTAATTTATACCCAAAATAATTACACACAAACTGTATTCATTTAAGCACTGCCTGGACCATTCGTTTTAGCCTCTTGTTGGCTAACACTTACATCTTGAATCACCCCATTTCTAATAGTCTGTAATTTACCACAAGGTATTACCAGGAAAGATTCAGCATGTTTGACTTTGGCAATTTCATAGCGGCTCTCCCTGAGCCTTCCCTATCCCAGAATTCCGTTCTGTCCTCCCTGCCTATCTAAGATTTTGCCCTATCAAAAGGCCAAGGGAGTTTCTTTATTAACCAATGAAAGCAACCCAAATACAGAAGGACCCTCCTACAGCATATATGGTTTACAGATAGCTAATGTGGAAGTTCTTTTAAACTATTCTTTTTATAAAGTCAGTTAATTCAACTTGAGTTCTTCAATATTTTTTAATTGCACTGGAATTTTATGGGAAAGAACTATGACCAGGAATGAAGGGAATTTTTATATTTACTGTGTCCACTTGAGATACCTAAGTATCACTATTATTGATTATATTATAGGGCATCTCTATTCTTTGGACTTTAATTATATCATGAAGGCACTTTCATTGCCAACTTGTGGCATAACTTGGAGAGTATTAAATCTTTAAGGGTGGTACTTATTGTGAGAAATACAAGTCACTTGTATATGTTCTTGATGGACATATTGGCACTGAGCCCTGCCCTTTTCCTCACTGTTTGCTTCCTGACTTAATGGGATAAATAAGCTTCTCCCAGCATTTTCAACTCCAATAATGAACAATTGTTCCATGAATTAAAAGCAGCAGAGACAAATACTCATTGACTGTGATCACTGAATCTGTGAGCCAAAATAACTCTTCTTCATGATAAGTTGAAAATCTTAAACATTTTGCTGGAGTAACAGGAAATGAACAGGCATGATATTTAAAAAGTGATGCAATTGTTGGGTGGATAGAAACCTTGGCCTAAAAATCAGAGCTCCTATATTAAAATCCTTTCATTTATTGGTGATAATATTTATCATTTCTTGGTTACGCATAATTTCAACTCCCAGGAATTGAATATCTGAACAAATAAGAAAAGGTGTTGTACAATGTTACCATTAAAACATATTTCCCATTTTTCAGTTGACCTCAGAATTGGTTTAATAATAAACTTTGGTTCAAGTCATACTCATGAATATGAATATGAGATGGAACTTTTTATGTTTTACAATCAGATGATTTTCCTGAACTATTTCAAGAACATATTTATCAATGTCAGAAGGTAACCTATAATCTGGAAATCTTTTATTCCTAAGTCATTATGGCAGTAGTATTAATTCAGATTTGAAAGTCTGAATAGTCACAATGTTGTCTATTTAAAACTAAGAAAACTACATATATAATTTTATCTGCAAGTCTCTGGAATATATTTTCTATGGTAGATCTATTTATAAAAATTTCAGAAGGCAAGCAGGCTTGCTTAGTTGGAAATGCTAATGAAATTCGGGAAATAAATGTTCAAATATACTATCTTCAATGCCCAACTTTGCATTGATCTATTTCTATCCAACTTATCTCTCTGCTCTTGAAAAAAAATTTCTAGTTGCTTGTGCCTTGCCAGATTCACTGGCTAATTGCAATGGATCATTGTACTTAATCCATCACTCTCTCCTTCAGCTACCACATTTCCCTGTTTCACTGTCCAGTCACCTTCTGTGCTTAGTAATTTCTCCTTGGGCAGAAAGTAGTCAAATATTTGGCTACAAATAAAAATACCCCTGTTTTCTTAGGAAATTTGGTAGTATACACCTGTAAACATTTAAGAGGCAAAGTCAGGAGTATCACAAATTCAAAGTGAGCCTGAGCTACATATGTCAAAAAGATAAAGGGAGAGAGAGAGATAATAGGAGAGATGTATATACATATAAGTAACATTATACCCACTGAGAAAGTTGTATTTATGTAGATAAGAATATATATATACATATATATGTAAAAGTAACAAAAAAGCAGGACATACATTTGAAATATAACAAGAAGTTATATTGGAGACCTTAGTTGGAAGAAAGGGACAGAGAAAATTATGTGATTATGTTCTCAAAAATAAAAAAAATAAAATAAACTTTTCTTGGCATATATTTTGACTATGTTTCCTAGGGTGTCCTGCAACTTATTGTAGGCAATGAGTTTTAATGGAAAACGTTAATTAGATGTAGTAATTTTGAAAGTCATAGGTAAAATACTTCCACTCATAATCCTTCAAAATAATATTTCTTCTACAGGCATGATATGACATGATGAACATTAATACTGTGATCCATCAAGCCACATATTATGGACTATAGACGCCTAAATCTTAAGCAAAAATCTTACCTAATCAGAAACTAATTTTAGATCTTACATAACCAAGACATAAATATTTTGTTTCTAAAATATATTTAACATTTGCTCATCAGAGAAATTAACGTTTACCTAATGCTACCAAATGTGTGATGTGTGATTCCCCTCTGTATGCTGTGAATATCATTGGTTAATAAAGGAACTGCTTTGGGCCTAAGCAGAGCTCTAGGGGAACAGAGCTAGGCAGGGAAAACTTACCTGAATGCTAGAAGAAAGGATGTGGAGTCAGAAAGAAACCATAGAGTCCCACTGGTAACTAATGCCAGAACATTAGCCAGTAAACCACAGCCACATGGCAATAAACATATGAATATAAATGGGTTAAATTAAGATGTAACAGTTAGCCAATAAGAAGCTAGAGCTAATGGGCCAAGCAGTGTTTTAAATAATATAGTTTCTGTGTAATTATTAAGTGAGTCTGTTCTGCCAGGAAACCAACAAGCTGCCTCCCTGCAACAAATTGGTGCCAAGGTGATTGACTAAAATCCACTTAAAACCTGAGAGGGCTTGAAAAGCAATTCTAGACACAAAAATACAAAATTTAACACAGTTCTTGCTGTTTGCTGGTGGTGTGCTAGAGCTCCTAAAAGAGAAGTTTTCCTGACTCATCAGTAGCAGAGAAAAAGGTGAATTATTTTGAAATGCAGGCTTTCTGGGTCATACTTCCAGAGCAACCTCTGGCTCTTTCAAAAGGCCAAGCATTTAAATATGATTTTTGTAAAAAGAGTGCTACAACTTGCTTAGTGACAACATAGACTGGTTGTGTGCCTAAGAATGGGGCTATGATCATGTTTCTCAGAGGCAGAAAACAGCTCCCCCATGGTGGACTGTGTGGGGCAAGCAGGAACTTCCATATATATTCTAGTAATGACAAAGCTTAGGTTTTTAAGAAGCACTTAATATTTTAAGAAGATATCCTGGACAGAAAAGGCTTGCAGATACACAATAAGGAAAAATTCAGATGTAAAAGACCTCTAAATGGGTCACAATGAAGGATACATGTACGTTGGCTTGGGAGAGAGAATAAAAAGAATATAGAGAGTTGGGAAAGAAGCAAATGGTTTAAAAAATGAAACAAAGTCTTTAAAGAGACAGAGTATAGTCAGTCATAGATTAAAGGAGTAAAGATAACAAAATAAATATTAAACTTGTATAAAACATAGTAGAGTAAGTAAAATAAGCCATGGAAAGATGGACTATACACATAGAGTCTGTATTATATATATTAATATAGTTTCTTTGAAGTTTTTGACTATGAAGGAGCTAATTACTAACATACATACTTTAAAGGTATCTTGTCTTAAAAATATGGATCAAAGAATATGTTGTTTTGGAAAAGAGGTTATTTTGTTTCTATAAAAGAAGAGAACCTGTGGATTGCTACCAGACTAATGTGGTTTGATAGGCCAAGACCCCCTGAAAGGTCTTGTGAACACCCACTAAATACTTTGCCCAACAAAAAGCAGTAAGCAATTTGGAGGAAAACTATGCCCATATTTCCAAATATTGTTTATAAATGTTTGTTTACATTTAAAGGGGGCTATTCTGTAAAGATTTGCATTGGTATAGATCTTGGTTTATTGAGACAAATTTAAGGTCAATTTTATTATATGTGTATTTCTGCTCTTGATTAAGGTATTGTGTTTGTGCAGTTCATTTAAAATTGTAATGTATCATCAAGAAATATAGCTTAATAGAGAGTCATCTATAATAGTCAGGCTTCTAATCATGCTAGTTAGATTATCTAGATGTACAGAGATGTATTTCAGATAGATAGGCATTTATTCAAACCTTTGAAAGACTACAGGATAAGGCATTTATAAGACACATCTGCTCCTGGCAGCACCAATTCACTTCAAGAGGATAACAGAAACTGAAGAGTCTCCTTATGGAGTTGGTTAGCCATTTGGGCAAGAAACTGCTCTTGATGCTTGATGTACACACAGTATGCACAAAAAAATGACTGCTGAATTTGCCTAAAGGTGAGACAATCATTCAGGGTTCCTGTTTCATAAAAGTGTCTGCAAACATCTTGCAGGACACAGAAAAAAGGGACCAACAGACTGCCAATATAGGCAAATCTATCTTTGAAATTTCCTGCTTCATGGAAAAATCTGTTGGATACTATGAGCCAATAGGCTAAAGATGAATGCCCCAATGTTACAGAAGAACATTGGCTGACTGTCCAGGCAGTGATCTGCCTCTCTCAATTCTAGAATTTTGGACATAGGTATTATTATATCTTTCTGGAGTCTTTAATGGAGTTGAAGAATAGTTATAATTATAGTTTTCCTTAGTTTCTATAAAAGATAAAGTATATATAAGAATTGTAACTATAATTCTCATTGATACCTGTTTTGTTATATGTAATTTGATTATGTTAAAGTTAAATCCTTTTTATTCTCTAAATATCATTGGTTAATAAAGGAACTGCTTTGGACCTATAGCAAAGCTATAGGGGAATAAAGATAAGTGGGGAAAACTAAACTGAATGCTGGGAGAAAGGAGGCAGAATGAGAGGGAAGCCATGTAGTCCTGCCAGAGACAGATGCCAGAAATTTAGCCAGTAACCCAGAGCCATGTGGCAATATGGAGATTAATAGAAATGGATTAAATTAAAATGTAAGAGTTAGCCAATTAGAAGCTAGAGCTAATGGGCTAATAGAGCTAATACTTCCTGTGATTATTTTGGTGCTAAGCAGCTGCTAATGAAACAAGTGGCCTCCTCCAACAAATGTGTGCTTTACTGAATCTGAAATGTGAGAACTCCTTAAATATTCACTCATATGTTTCTAATTTTTTAGATATACACACATGAATATATACAAAATACACATATACAAACACACATATATATAAAGTAATTTTCTCAATAACATGCATATGATAAACTGATGACTCTCAAATGCATTTCTAACTTGAATGTCCAACCAAAAATCAAAATTATATAATTAAGTATTTACCTTGTTTCTCTATTTGAAGTAAAATCTACTATATCTAAAACTGATCTCCTAACTATCCCCATAACTATCCCAGACACTACTTTTACCAACTCATTTATTCCTGTACCATCATATAATAAGTCCAAAGTATTCCCTGTTTTAGTATTCTATTCAATGTTTGTACATTCATATAATGTATTTGAATAAAATGCACTACCATTTCTTCCTCTCCAATTCAACACTTTCTATTTTTAATGTCCTCATATTAAACTTATTGTTAAAACTTAGTGGCTTTCCTTTCAAATAATATATAAAATTTAACCATTTCCCACTTTGATCATTGCTGTCTTATAGTGGGGGATATTTCTGTATTCTGTCAATCATGTTTTAAATAAATGCTGATTGGCCAGGCAGGAAGTATAGGCGGGTCAACTAGACAGTAAGTAGAGGCAAGGCTATGAGAATGGCTGGGAAGAAGGAAGCTCTTCCGGAACTCCTGCGCAGAGCACTGAAGAGGCAGAATGGGATCTGCCCCACTGAAAAAAACGGTACTGAGCCATGTGGCTAACATAGATAAGAACAATGGATTAATATAAGTTATAAGAGCTAGGAAGAAGCCTGAGCTAATGGGCCAATCAGTTTATAACCTAATGTAGACTCTCTGTGTGATTTTCTTTGGGGCTTGCTGTCTGTGGGGTACCAGGTGGGACAGAAACCCCAACAAGCAGGCCCACATGATACAGTCTTAGTGTTCTAATCATTAGCTATTATCTGGATTACTTCAGTAGCATTAGAATTTCATATACAACTTCCTTGTTTGAAACCATTCAGTGTATCCATCTTAAAACAATGCAATTCTTTTCAAATGTGAAATGAATATCAATATTTTGCATAGAAACATTCAGAATCCACAATACCATGTATATTTAAGGAAGCAGTTTCTATTCCTAGCATATGAGCCTGCATAGCCTGAATGTGAATCGCTCCCTTACTTGCTTGCTTTTTTAAATTTTTAAACCTTATTGACTTCAGTTTTTAAAATGCATTTTGTGTCATAGTTTTTTTCAAGCAGAGCCAAGCAGAAGTTTCTTCCACTATCCACAGGGTCATGGGCAAATGCTAGGACAAGAAGGCATCCTAGTCAGTGTCAGGTTTCTGTTTCCATGCCATAGATAAATCACCCAGCAATTCATAAAGATGATTATAACCAGATAATTCCTATACCACTAGAGATTATATTCATTACACAGATATAGTAATAGGCAATACATGTTATGACTGAGGTCTGTCAGCAGGTCCCTAGGCCTGGGAGAATCTTTCACTCCTAACTTCTATTCAATATTCTCCCATCCAATCTGTAATTAAGGCCAATGAATAACAACCATCTTCACAGCATTTATAGGCCACTTTCCATTCCTTTCTGGGATGCGCCTGATCAGTTTTTACAGCAAACACTTAAGAAGCAAAAGCTTCTGTTTTGCTTGGTGGTTTTGCTTGTTCATTTGCTTGTTCTTGGATGTATTACTTCCACCCCTTTGGGCTTCAATACAGAAGTCAATTGTTTTCGTCTTCTTCACCTTTTCTTTCTTTAAATCTGATTAAACGTTCCTACACCTGATCTACTTTCCCCTAAAGTGTTAGACCATCTCATATTATCACTTTCTTGCATACTCCATTTTGAGGCAAAATAGTTTCAGTGTATCTTTTTTATAGAAACAATAGCCATATGATATTTAGGATGATTGCATTTTGAGTTCTATTTTCAGAAGTCATCTTTTCCAATATATTTATTTTCCAGATCAAGAAACTGTCTCACAGCCACTTTCACAAATATCACCATATTTGAATAACCCCAGAGTGCAATACCCATTATTCTGTTTTATATATAAAGACACTGGAAATTGTGGCTCCATAAGGCGAGTGACTTCCGAGTATCACACTGAGAAAAAGCAGGACTGGATGTGACACTTTTTCTATCATACTTTGCCACTTCCTACATATGAATCAGAAAAAGACAAGTGTTAAGCTCTTCAGTTTGTGTGATGTAAAAGAGGAGGAAAAGGGAAAGTGCAGGGAACAAGCTGAATTGATGATTTCTCCTGAACAGCTTACTTCTATATCTTCGTCATGGCTTTTCTGCCATCTGGTACAGTGCTGATAAGTTGCCTAGGGCAGAGACACAAAGATTAGATTAAACACAGAGCAGCATGGGTAATTATACTGGTCTTAAAGGAGACCTTGTCCCTATGCAGGCTCAAACATGGCTAGAGGGTATCCTGCCCCATCTCAAGGAAGCAGGGGGAGGGTGGTGGGGTAGTGGGGGAGTGGGAGGGCCTGAGACAAGGGGAGTAAATGTAAATTTTTCTTTTAACAATAAAAAAAGTAGTGACTCTAAACCATCCTTTGCAACTCTTTCCTGATAAGTAAGAAACCAAATGTTTTTCTGTGCTTGAGAGGCAGAGGTTGTTGGATCTCTGTGAGTTCAAGGCCAGTCTGGTCTCCAGGGTGAGTTCCAGGACAGCCAGGCCTGTTTCACAGAGAAACCCTGTCTCTAAAAAACAGAAAAATTTCATTTGGAAGCCTACTACATAGATACTTTCTAAAATATATAATGCATAGCCATCTCTCCAGCCCCATGATTCCATTCTTTACACCATTGCTAGAACAAACGTCTATAAATGTAAACATGAAAAAGTGTTTATTGCCCCCAGCTTATATTCGCCCACTCAGTGCATTCATATAATGATTTGGATCAAGTAAAAATTACTTGATATGGCATAAACCACATTGCATGCTCTAAAACCTAACTAACTCTGTATACTCACCCAACATAATCTCCCCCAAATCTCAGGATGTTAGTCATAAGAAATGACTTTCAGATGGCATTTGTTGTTCTCTTTCCGTCATATGTCTCTTAGCCCTCCCTATCCACACACTCACCCTATGATCCCTTTTCCTCATAATTCATATTCATATTTCAAGTCTCTGGTTACATGTTTACTTTGGAAGTACTATGTATGATAGCCTTATGATATACATTTATGACTCTGAAGATCTTAATCATAGAACATAAATCATTTCAACTTCTCCTTGACTTAAATTCATAGTCTAATTTTACTACATTATAAGCTCATTAAAGGTTGGAACTGTTTCTTTTTTTTATTTTATTTTATTTGATTTTTTATATATATTTTTTATTTTTTTTCTTTTTTATTGTTAAAAGAAAAATTTACATTTACTCCCCTTGTTCCCGGCCCTCCCACTCCCCTACAACCCTACCACCCTCCCCCTGCTTCCTTAAGATGGGGCAGGATACCCTACACTATGGGAAGCCCAAGGCCCTCCCCCCCTCCATCTC
>JAQHUG010000506.1:188975-203964 GCA_028555095.1 Dicrostonyx torquatus | reverse complement strand
AGATCACTTCCTATGTAAAACCCCAGTGGCACAGACAATAAGAACAACAATAAATAAATGGGACCTTCTGAAACTGAGAAGCTTCTGTAAAGCAAAGGACACAGTCATTAAGACAAAAAGGCATCCTACTGAATGGGAACTGTTTCTTTTCACTTTTCTTAGCAGGTTAATACAGTAGCTAATACTGCTAGGTCTGAAATGTCCATTTGGCTTGAAAATACTCTCTATCACCTTATATTAGTGCCACTACTGCACCCTTAGACATACCTTGCAGGGATTATTATTGCTGTAGATGATATGTGTCACAACTGGCAAGACTTTTGAATATGTTCCTCCCTTGGTGCCTTAAATAGCACCTCCCAGCACTATGAAAGAAAGGCAAATGGTGCATGTTTTCTGTGTTCTTTTATTCAAATATTGGAGATGTGAGTGCACAACATGTGTGACCTAAGAAACCAAGGTAATGGGCTACATGGGGAAGGGGGTAAAATTGCTAGGAATGAGGTTGTATCAAGGGAGGAATGGGAAAAGTTGGAAGGGGCTTTAATTGAGGAAGATTGAGGCAAGTCAATACAGAGTGAGAGGAAGGGAAGACATGTATAAATAGCAGTAAGGGTGTTCAAAAAATCCATAAGTAATTCTATTTTATATGTACCTAAATTTCATATACTACACATAACTGCATCTTATAAATAGTATGCAGTTTAAATGAAGTTGTGTCACTTGGTATGATAACGCTTCCCAAAGAGTCATAGACTAGCTAACAAAAATCTCAATACCAGGCATGAGAAACTTGCTTTGGTATTGTTGGTCAGAGGGTTCAAGAAACACTCGAAACAATATAGAATATGGCTATTGAATTTGTTTGCTTCTCAGAGGTGGAAGTTAATTTCCTATTACTGATGACACCACACACTTTGGTCACAAGACTTGGAGGAATCAATCTAAATCTAAATTAACAGCTTCTTTCATGAAGACCATTTCCCTAATTTGTATTTCAGCAAGTTTGTTATTGGTATACAGAAAAGCTGCTCATCTTGTATTTTGACTTTATATCTTGGAACTTTGTTGAAAATCCTTAAAAGATATTTAAAAAATAAAGTTTTATTGTAGTCTGTAGCAACTTCTAAGCATAGATTCATGCCATCTGAAATTAGAGCTGGTTTGATTTTTCTCTGTTCCAACAAAGGTTTTATGTCTCTTTCTTGTCTATTGCTCTTCCTATGGCTTTGAGTACAAGTGGAATACATGGCCTCTCCTGTACCATTTTACATTATAGATAAAATGCTCAGTTTTTCCTCATTCCTCATTTCCTCATGTTTGTTACATGGCCTTTTTATGCTGAGATGTGGCTCATACATTCCTAAGTTCTTTGAGACTTTTATGAAGGCAGGTACAATGTTGTCAAAAGTGTTCTAAATATCAAAATGATGAGGTTACTTCTGTTCTCAAATCTATTTAAATTGTGTATTACTTTTCTCAAATCTATTTAAATTGTATTACTTTTACTAATCCAGATGTCAAGTTATAGCTCATAGCTAAAGTAACAAAATGAGAATGGTACATGCACATCAAACCAAACTTGCATGCCTGGGATGAAACCAATTTATCCATGATATAGAATATTCTAAATGCGTCATTTAGTAGAGTTTTCAAGTATTTTGTTGAGAATATTTTGCAGTATCTACAATATCAGTTTGGTTTATATTTCGGTTTGTTATGAGTTTAGTCAGTTAGATATCAGGGCAATACTGGCTTCGTAGAATGAGTTCAGTATATTCCTTCACTTTATATTTTGTGAAACAGTTTAGGAAATATTGGTATTAAATCTTTCCTGAAAGTAGGGTTAACTTTAGCAGTGATCCCATATATTTCTAGACTGAATTTCTTTTTGAAGTAAATTTGTATTACTGCTTCAATCTCATTTCTTTTTCTGGTTCTTTCAAATTCCCTTTATCTTCTAGATTTAATTCTAGTAGGTCGTAAGCATTTAGAAGTTTATTCATCTTCTCTGTGTGCTTTATCTTTTTACAATATTTTTAATGATCTTCTGAAGTTTGTTGGAGTGTGCTATAATAACCCACTTTTCCCTTGTTCCGTATCTATCAATATGTCAATCGTGTTAAGACTTCATAGAAAGCTAAATAATTTTATAATTTTATGTGTTGTCTTCTAGTTTGTGTTTCACTAATTTCTTCACCTAAATTTTATTATTATAGCTATCCTTTTCAATTGAATTTAGTCTCAATTTGTTTTTCTAGAACATAAAAGGGTTTTAATTTGAGAATTTTCTGATTTTTCAAATGTGAGAACTTATAGCTACAACTTTTCCTCTTAGGATAGCTTGAATCATGCTTCAAACATTGTGATAAATATTGCTGCTTACATTCATTTTCGAGTGTTTGTTCATGTCCTCTTGGATTATTCAATTACCTACTTCATTTAAGTGGTTTTTTTAGTATCTTTAAATAATTTTGGGTTTTTTCTTGAGTTTTTTATAATTTTATTCATTGATTTGCTCATCTGTTTATTTTAGACCTCCATATGTCATTTGTTCTTTTTCAAAAATAATTTCTCCCCTTTTCTGACTCAACCTGAAGGACTAGCATTACAATGTGTTAACCTCCTTGCTTCTATGTGGTGGGTAGATGGCTACAATTATCCATAATCATTTACCAGAAGTCACACTAATGAGTGGCAATAAGGATACATGTAAGCTTCACTTATGTGCTCATGAAGTTCATTGACCACTGCCTTGGAATACTGGTTGTCAGGAAATACAGTTTGTAGATATTTTTAGATCTAGTGGAATCAATATTTAAGTAGTAGAATGAGGAAAGAATAAAGAAAGGTAACAGGAGATGGAAAGTATAAGGTAAGAGCCAAAGTAGGATAGACTAGAGGCATGAGAGATAGTAAAAATACTACTGAAGTTGTGAATATGTTAAAAGAGGATTTTTGTTAAGTGCAGGAAAACAAGGGACAGCATTAGGGAAATTTTCTTGTGATTTGGAAACTAAAATACAGTAGAAACTTAACAACTAAAGTTCAAAGTTATAAATTCAATTAAAATAAATATGTAAAAACAAGAAAACACCAAAAAGATTAGAAACGAAGATAAGAAATATCATGAAAGGGAAGATGCTGTGCACTTAGTATTCCTTCTTCACTGTGATGCAATGATTTGTGCCCTTGGATTGTCATTGGTACCAGTCTCCATAGGTGACTAAAAAGACTGCTTGTCTCAGTTTATCTCAGAAAAGGAACATCAGGGGGGAAATCCAGATAGGATTTGCCTTCCTTAGAATCCTTTATCCTGAATACCCTACCTCCCAGCCAATTAAAAATTTTCTCCTAGTGAAAGAGAGATTGACATTCCCATAGGTACAACTTTCTGTGATTCAGGAAGGTTTTGGAAGATCCATCCACCTGATAACTTTGTATACTGTTGGAATACTCAATAGGGTTGCACTACCCAATTCTCATTATTCCAGGTAGAACTATCCAGCAATGGCAAGTGAGATAGAGTCATTTTCCACAACTGGCTATCTCAGGTGCAGCTTTCATGGCCACAGTTCTACTATGAAATACCGTGTTTATCTTGTTCCAATGGTCTCTCTTTGATTTTCAACAGCTAAGATTTTCCTCTGACTCTTCCAGTTCCAGTACTGTGAGCATATTATTGGTGGCAACAGTTAACAGAGGTTAATAGCCATAGTAACTTTGGTGGCAGCAGTGACCTCCTAGGTTGGCACTGTCATCTGGCAGCCTGATTTATTAGTGGAAGGCATCGACTGACATGTACACCTAATTCTAGTTGGTGTGTAGGAAAGTCCACAAGAAAAGTCCGACACAGTGGTAGAGTACTCCAACTCTTCTTAACTTTAGTCCTCCACTGACTCAGATGTTGCTTTGAATCAGTGATCTTAGACAAAATCCTGTACTTTCTCTTGAATCCATACAATTATCCTCCTTTAAACCCACCACTTGACCCCTTCCCCCGACACCTTAAATCTTTATTAAAATCTTGTCTTAATGAAATCTACTATTGTTCATAAAATCAAAGAAATATCTTATGAGTGAATTAGTTAAAACAGAGTAGAATTACTGCTAATGAGTAATATCTGTAAGAGTGTCAATGTAACATATACTCATCATTCTTAAACTTAACATATGATAGTTTCAGACTATGCGTCATTCTTTAACCCTTTTAAATCCCAAGAAATCATTAAAGAAAGAGTTATGATTGAGTTTATTACAAAGAATTTTAGTAAATACTTCAATAAGAAACTACTAAATCTTTTAAAATTGTAGAGCCTAAGTAGTTCTATGTAACCCATTCTACAATTAGATATTTTCAGATCCCCAAGGGTAGTGTCATAGGATACTTGATTTTCAGTGAAACTAAAAGATAAAAGGAAAGTAAGTCATCACAGAATTCCTATAGACTTTTTGATGATATTTTAATTATTTATTTTATTTTTGAGATTATAGTATAATTACATCATTTCCTCCTTTCCTTTTCTCTCTCCAACACTACTATAAGAGGCAATACTTCCAAAGTGCTAATTTCAAATGAGCACCTTTAATGATTAGTGCAAGTTAACAATGTAAAATGGTTTTGAGAGTTGAATTTTGACTTCCCAATTATGCAAGTAGTCTTTCCTTTGCACAGGTATGCATGGTAAATAGGCCTAATCATCGACATGACATGACCAAGGGGTTATTTCCTAGGACCATACCTTTTTATTCTTATAATGCTTCTGTGTTTTCATTTGCAAAATGTAAAGGAAATCAACTAAATTCTACAGAATTTCGGAAGAATTAAAGTTCCACACATAGAATTCATGACATATTGTCTGACACATGTCACTCAAAAATAGGTACCTGTTTTAGTTATTTGAGTTATAACTCTTGACATCTTTAGTTGTTGACATGTCCATACATGAGTATAGCTGCACTTGATAAATACATCACTTAGCACATTGGTGACTTTTTTGTAGGAGAGTGATTTTTCATAAGTAGTTTTAAAAGGCTTTTACATGAATCTATTTAGTAACTAGGGCCTTGGCTATTCAACTTTATAGCTCTGTGGCCCAGACTCTTTATCTTGTAAATTCAACTTTGATAAAATGCCATCATCATCTCATAGGGTTGATGTGAGGTTAAATGAAACTGTTCATTATAGGCCTTAATCTGAATCTGAAAAAAATATATAAACTTATCAAAAAGTCAACAGTAACAGGTGCACAATGGACTTGGCCCTTGAGATCTTCTTGATACTCTCTATGTGTAATGAATTGAAAACTGATACAAAATGAATGAGAATTGGTGCGGGAGAATTGTCTGTATTCTGTTAATCATGTTTTAAATAAATGCTGATTGGCCAGGTAGGGAGTATAGCCGGGAAAACCAGATAGGAAGTAGAGGGGAGAACAGGAGAATTTGGGAAGCAGGAAGCTTCCCTGTCATTTCTGCACAGACCACCAAGAAAGCAGGATGTAAATTGCTCAGCTGAGAAAAGGTACCGGCCATGTGACTAACATAGATAAGAACAATGGGTTAATATAAGTTACAAGAGCTAGTAAGAAGGCTGAGATAATGGGCCAATCAGTTAATAAACTATTGTAGACTCTCTGTGTGATTTTCTTCAGGGCTTGCCGGCTGCGGGGTACTGGGCGGGACAGTAACCCCAACAAGCCAGCCCTCATCTTACAGAGAATATACAGAGAATGGACAAAAACTTCATCTATCAAGCAGCTACAACATTGGAAGCTCTTTCCTAGATGCTTTAAAGAACTTTAATAATCATAGCATTGGGGTGTAGGGAATATCATTATCTTCTTTTCAAAAGCATACAAAATATGCTATATCAAAACAGCTACCCAGCACACTACACAGTGTATAAATTAACTAAATAAAAGCCAGAATTGAACCTAAGCTGAAGATCATATGACACCAAAATCTGTGTTCTTTTTACGACATATTTCCTCCATAAGTGTGAACTTGTTTACTGAATTAGCTAGCTGTCATTGGTTATAGAGAAATGTCCTAAGGATGATGTAGAAGACAAGAGAATTCAAGAAGGAAACAAAACAAATCAAACACACTTAGCCCTCAAATCAGTCCTGTTTCAAAACCTCTAGTGGATCACTTTCACCAGTTGCTTCATCTAGATTGCCTTGTACAACTAACAGGTGTGTATTGCTTTCAGGTCTATGACTATAGTTTAAATGTTAACATTTTTATTTCTTTAGCACTATATGGAATGATCTACCTTCTTTTGTTTTGTTTATTTGTTTAATTCATGTGCCTTCCTTTTTAACTTTTCACTACCGTATCAACCAGACCTGCTTACTTCAATCTATTTTAATGTCTGCACTTCTAGTGTTAACAACATATCACTTATCAGGTACACAGTAAGCAAAAGCAGCAGCATATAAGGCCAGAGCATACAATTTAAATGCAACATATAAGCAATCTGCTTTTGATTGCTTTTTTCGGTTTTTCAAGGCAGGGTTTCTCTACAGCTTTGGGGCCTATCCTGGAACTAGTTCTTGTAGACCAGGCTGGTCTCAAACTCACAGAGAACCACCTGCCTCTGCCTCCTCAGTGCTGTTGGATTTCCCTCTGTATGCTGTGATTACCATTAATGAATAAAGAAACTGCTTTGGACCTATAGCAGGGCAGAACTTAGCTAGGTGGGGAAAACTAAACTAAATGCTGGTAGAGAGAAGGCGAGTCAGCGAGAAGCCATGTAACCCCACCAAAGATGGATACTGGAACTTTAACCAGTAAGCCACAGCCACATGACGATACACAGATTACTAGAAATGGGTTAAATTAAGATATAAGATTTAGCCAATAAGAAGCTAGAGATAATGGGCTAAGCAATGTTTTAAATAATATATTTTCTGTGTGATTATTTTGGGTCTGAGCAGCTGGGAACCGACAAGTGGCCTCCTCACTACACTTGAGTGCTGGGATTAAAAGCCTGTGCTATCACTGACCAACTTGTTTACTTTTTTTCAACATAATATTTTTATTTAATGCTTGAAAATTACATACATATTTATGAGGTATGGAGATCATAAATACCTCCTTTTCTCCCCACCAATTGTCACCAGGAAACCCTATGACATTTCCCTTTCAATTTCTTGTCCTTTTGTTTTATTTTTTTAGCCCACTGGTTCCAGTTGTTGCTGCCCATATTTGCATGGGTTATACACTTGGGTATAAGCAACCTAAAAATGGCCAACTCCAAAAGCAAAGTTATTCTCCCAACTCTTCCTTTTTCACTATTTAGTTGGCTTTCTCCTCAATCTCCTTACAAAGGAAGAAGATATTTTGTTTGCATTTCTTTTATTGTTTTAGAGGTCAAGGTCCATTTGTCCCTTCTTACATTCAAGCCATGTAAGCTAATATGTTACATCTCGAGAACAGTGAGACACAAACTAGCAATGTTATTCATACTAAGTAAATCTTAAATGAACACAGTGCCTGAGCAAGGAAGTAACTCAGGGATGTAACTTTGATCAAACTAAAACATTTAGGAACATTCTCCAATTCCAGAAATTGGAAAGAGGATTTTTGGGTGTACTTTTAAAGCTATTTTTAGCCCACCTGTAAATACCGGAAAAATCCAAAACAAACAGTGATTATGTTGTCAAGATCCTGTTTCAGGATCCCACTAAAGTCAAAAACCATCTTTTTACCAGCAATTCATTCTTTTTCTGATTGTGAGGATAAGAAAAATGTCTGTCTCTGAGAGAGCAGAACTAACTCCCTTTTACTTCTGCCTGCAAGGAAGGTATTAGGTTAAAAATGACCAGGATAATTGCTGTTATCAAAGCAAAATGTAGCATCTAAATGTAGTCTGCTTTTCTGCATTCTATATTAGCATCTCTCCATCTCAACAAATGGAATTTTATGGATTTGTCAGTGTGCCCAGATGATGGAACCTCATATATTATGAATGGCAGTTTGAAAATAATTACAGAAACAAAGACTTCTTTCCATCCACTTAAGAGAGTTAAATCTCTGTGCTTAGGTGTCTTATCTGCTTTTCCTTTTTAATTTACATTTTAAGAAACCTGAGGTTGCTTTGTTTTCCCTTCCTAATCTTGTCTTTAATGCTCTGTTGCATGGGATAGCAGTGTGCAAGTGAGGGTAATTCTGTTAGTGCTATGAAAACAGCATCTAGAAATGAAATGCCATACCATTCTGTTCAGCCACTCTAGGTCAGCTAATGGTTTATTAGTAGCAGGAATCAGTTGATTTTGTGATCTGAGTCCAACTGATCGGCTAACACTTAAATGCTTAATCAGTCTTCAAAATCTATTTCTAAATGATCCACTAATGATACCATCTTTATAGCTTTTCTAAAATGTAGAGATGTTTCAGAATAAAATTCTTAAATTTAAAACAAAACTGAGATAATACTTTTAAAAATAAATTCTGAGCTTTTCTTTAAATATCATGGAGGAGTAATTTTATTTGTTGTATACTAAACTAATGGTCACAAAGAGAGGCTGGGAACAGATATGGTAAATGAATGTGATATACATTTACCTGACACATCATATACTACATGATGAGAAACTCTGGTGTAGCTAGGTAAGAATTATCCATGTAAAAAACTACCAAGTATGATGGAGAAGCAGAAACCTATACTCTGAGATTCATTGCATAGGTTTACCCTTATCAAAAAAAGAAAAAGAATTAGACAGAGTGGTAGACCCTCTGACTTGTGACTGATAAGAAGTCTATTTGAGACTAGTGTCAATATGGTCTTTCAAAATTTTTCTTTCACCGATGTAACTAGTAGCAGTTAAATTTTTATAGATTAAATTTCCATGACCATTTCAAAGATGCACATAATACATACTGACCACAGATAATACACATAATATATACTTTCAAACAGGTAATTTAATATATAGAATAGATAAGTTAGGGATTTTTTAAATACCAAGAAGTAAAACTGGCATTATTAGACATATAGAAAGGGACATATTAGGGAGAACAGAGCAGGGTAATGGATGAGATGAATATGTTTACAATATATTGTATGGGTACACAGATATGTCATAATGAAACTTCTTACTTTGTTGAACTAACAGCTATAGCCAAGTCTATGTTGTCTAGTTGTGAAAGGTATTGTGTATAAGGTACATATAACACTTCAAGGATTGAGGAAAACCTTGGAAGCAAGAGTTCGGCCTACAGTAAGCTTTCAATGTAGATGCATCCTAACACCATGTATTGGGCAGCCTTTGCCAGGGTGTCTGCTGCCTTTTGTTATTACTGATTTCTTATATGCTTGAAGATCTTAATGCATGAGAAGGGCAAGTGAATAGGACCTTGGAGGGCTCCATTTTCCATAATGAAACTCAACGTGGGAAGCAAATACTAAATGCCAATTAAGTATCAAAATATCCTAAAGTACTCAAATTATTAAAGAGTATCAGTGTTTAATTGTAAATGACTATGCTGATACTTTCTTATTTCATCCAATTCTGGTAACAGTCCTTGGCTAGGCATGTGACAATTTTGTCTTCTGTGGATGGTGCTTAGAGGTACTCAGAATGGTCCAGCATTTGACATACTGTCATAGCCGTTCCTAGAGTCCAGCCTCTAACAAAACTAGGCTGTCTCAAAGCCCTGGTGACAGGATTGTTTACCTTTGTATCAAGAATGTTGGGATAGCGCCTAAATTGGCATGTGGTGTGTGCTCAGGCAGACTTTGAGGGGTTCATGTTATGAGATGGAAAGTCTTTATGAGATTGTCTAAGACAAGGAAGCATGTCAGCAGGGCCTATGTGTGTGCCAAGTGTGTGCATGGCAGGATCAAAAGGGCTTTCCTTGTTGAGGAGCATAAAAATGTTGTGAAGGGGTTGAAGGCACAAGTACAGAGTCAGAAAGCAAAATAAATATGCAGCTTTTTTTAAATAAAAAAGAAAAGAGATAATGTCACATAAATCTTGTGATTCTCCTTGAGCTAGACACATTAGTAAGACAAGTAATTGTTGTAAGCTGAACCCCTGTGCCACTGAAGATGAGTGGGAAGGAGAACTTTATGTTTACCATTTCCTGTAAGCCTGACCACAAGTGATCACCTCCTTTACTAACAAATTCACATGCCAGGTCCTGTTGTGGAAGTGGATAGTGATGGCACTATAGTGTTCTTTGTAAGGTCATCTGTTAAAGAAGCAACTAATTAAAAGCTCCAACTTATCTCTCTTGATATACCCCTGTAATTGATTTTTTTCTTCTACATTTTGATGGACTGCTTATAGAACATAAATATGAAGATAGCCTACTCACAGACAAACAAATCTTATATAGCATACACAAAACATAAGAACTCACTATCTCCTCCACAGACATTCCAAAGCACTAATCTTGTAGCTATCTGATCCAAGTAGCACACCCATATAATTTCTACATTTTAAAGGTAAGTGGATTTGCTGAATCACTTAAATTTATTTTATCTGATTAGTATTAATACTGCAATAAAAGGATTAAGAATATGAAAAATTTACATTCCTTTAACTCTGTCAGAACAGCAATGTGTCCACTTGCAAAGCTTTGCCTATCAACAGCTTCAATTGGCCTGACTACCATATTTGTAGGAATTTTTTACTTCATGATAAAATGACAGGATTTGCCATGGAAAGGGGCTTCGTTGCTGTCACAAATCACCCATTTGCAAGAAACCATCCACCCTTCCATTAGCGTAGTTGCTTATTTCATACACTAACACATTAATAATGTGTGCATCAGCAGGCATATTTGCTGAACTAAAGAGAAGCTTTATTTTCAAAAACTATGGAATGTTTTTTGTCTTTCATTGAAATGCTATGCATTTGCTGAGTGTGTTATTTTCATTTATTTTTCTGTTTCCCTCTCATGTTGCCATCCTCAATACTGAATTTAGACATACCTCTTTATATGTCAAATTCCATTGTACTCAGTGAACATTTTCCCTTCCTCTAATGCTTTCTAAGCCTTCGTATTTAAAGACAATAAATTTGCAATGCTCATATAAATAGAGATGGTAAATCTTAATTATACTTTCAGATTGCAGTATCTGTTTCCAGCTGTGCATATGAATGTTTCTGATCTGGATGTATGTTCCAGTATGTTTATTTTTAATCCAAAATTACATCCTTCACAAGCCAAGCCCAAAAGTGAAATGCTCAACTTTTATTTACAGACATGTGGCAAGTGCTTGTTAATAATTCCATTCTTAGAAAGGCAGGATGACTCAAGAATATAAAGGTGCTTGCTGTTAAGCCTGACAACCTGAGTTCAATTCCTGAAACTCACGTGGTAGAAGAGATTTGCAACTGTTATTTGACTTCTATATGCACTGCCATGCATTCACAGGCATGCTTATAAATGCATGTGTGCTTGAACATACACACATATACACACAAACACACATTAAAATAAAATTAAAATAAGATTTTGTAACATAATAAAATTGCATATAATTGGAGACATGAATATTTTCAAGCTTATTAAAAATAATAAAATAGACATATACATTGAACTATCCTAGAGTAGTCTATAAGAATGTATTATTTTTATATTTATATATTAAATAAAACTAACATAATGTAATATTTTAAACATCATATTAGTTTCACTCCATAAATAGAATAAATGGACTTAAAATGAAGTTGAGGAGATTATTTAGGTTTTATTCATTTAATCAACCAAATGAGAGATGAATATGGCTTGTATTAGACGGTAGAGGTCAAGATAAGCAGTTAGACTGAATGTATATTATTGACTTGGATGAATAGGACCTGTATTAATTATGTATTAAGGGAGTTTTCATCTAGTTTTTATTTAATTAATTTTGTTTCTTTTTGTACTGTGTGCATTTGTATGTGCATGCATGTGTGTGTACATGTGTGTGTCTGCGTGTGTAGTGTGTAATGTGTGTCACAGAATGAATGCAAAAGTCATAGAACTAGTTTGTAGAAATGTTTCTCTCTATTATTATTTACACATGATTGGGGGATGAAACTCAGGCTCTTAAACCTTGACAACAAGCATTTATACTTAGCCATCTCACAAGACTCAATATTCAGGATTTTAATGACATAATGATGCTGTTTTCTTAAGTGGGGAAGGCTAGGGAGGAGATCTTGCTTTGAAGAACAGGAAAATATTCAATTATATGGCATTTCTTTGTGTTCAGTTAAAGATAGGTGCCAATTACAAAACTATATAGTTGGATTTAAGCATGAAATCTTGTCCAAATTTTCCTTCTACCCAGATACACTGAAACAAATTTAGAATGAAATGTATTACTTTTCAAAGCATTCATCTCATATATTCAAAGGTTAAGTGAACAGTTAGCATGCTTCTTGATAATATAACTTTGAATTGATAAAGTTCAATTCTAAGTATCACGGAAGACTAGAGTTTATCATATGGAGCAGAGACTTGTCATTATACGCATAGGGACTACTATGTACTTCACTTTGGCTTCTAACAATGGTATCATATACTTTCCTTTAACTTCTGGGAATGGTTAGTTTTCTTTGTTCATGAAATGGTATCATAAAACAATATTCATTTTCAGCTAGCACTGTTTTTATTAATGTTACCTTAGCAAACAAACAACAAAACCCTTAGTATCTTAGTATACCTCATAAACACTCAGTATAGCCACCAATTATGTGTTTTAGATAAATTAGGTAGTCATTAAGTTCATATACTATATTGATATAAATACATCTATTATTTACTTGCTAGTTATAACTCAAACCTTCTTCATTTTCCCATTCTACAAAACAATTGATGTGTTCTCCAATTACCACATTATTTACTTAACTTAAAAGAATATAAAAAGCTTTGAATTAACATATTATCCCAATACTATTTATTCATACAGCAGTATATAATATGAAGAAAAAAATCAGAGTTAACTTTTGCAACTGACTAATGAGAAAAGAAGAATGAGATAACAGGGTCAAGTAAGTTTTAAGCACTATCTTCAGTTGGACATATTTTGTAATCTCTTTTTCTCTCCCTCCTTCCTTTTACTGCTTAACTTTAAGTCACATTAGAAAGTGGTTGAAACCCACATTGTTTTATAAATCTTTTGAATAACAAAATGGAGTCCATTTAGTTTAGCTTTTGGATTTGAATTCGTAAAATCTATTATGAATAGTTAGAAAGGTCACACAAAAGCATTGGAAATACCTATACCAACCTAGACTGAGATGCCTCTGTTTAAAAGCACTGAAAGTATTGCAGACACATGCACCTTTTGGGGAGAAACCTTTCAGGCTTATCTCCCCTCAGATTTAGGCAAAGGAAAACACTCAAAAAGTTTTATCATGGAAAATACAAGAATGGAACTATTCTTAAATTTTTATAACATTCATATGGTGTGTGTGTGTATGTGTGTGTGTGTGTGTGTTTGTGTGTGATAGGAGGGGTATTCATTTGTTTTGTACATGTTTGGACTTGGGTGTGTGTGTGAATCTGTATCAGTTTGTGTGGAAGTCACAGGTAGATATCATGTGGTCTTCATTAATAGATCTCCATATTATTTATTTGAGGAAGGGTCTCTCCGTAAACATGGAGCACATATTCAACTAGACTTGTGGGCTAATGATCTCTAGGAGTCTTGTCTCCACCTTTTCCAAACACTGGAGTGATAGATGCATGCTTCCACACATAACTTTTGTGGGTACTAGGGATCCAAACTCAAGTCCTCAAGCTTATATGTACACAGGGCACTATATTGGGTATTTTCTTTCAGGTCACCACCCAGCTCTCAAATGATGAGGTGAAGACTTCTTATTAGTTATGAATGCTAGGCCTAGCTTACGCTCGTTTCTGGCTATTTCTTTTAATTTAAATTCGCCTGTTTCTCTTTATCTACCTTTTGCTTTGAGTAGTTTTCCCTTTTATCTTTGTATAACTTTCTTTAACTACTTCTCATGTCTGGCTGGCTTCTTGCTTGACTTCTTTTCTTTGGTGTGTCCCTCATTCTCTCATCCTTCTCAAGATCCTAGATTCTCTTACTTATTCTCTTTCCTTGCCATCCCCACCTATCCTTTCTCTACCTAGCTATTGGCCATTTAGCTTTTTTATTGGACCAATCAGATGTCTTAGGCAGGAAAGACGAAACAAATGCAATACATCTTTACATAATTACACAGCTTACATCATTAAACAAATGCAGCATCAATAAATATAACACACCTTTATACAATTAAAGAAATGCTCCACATCATAAACAAATGTAACATATCTTTGCCCAGTTAAAACAATAGTCTACAAGAGGGCACTTCACCATTTATGCTGTCTCTCTCTTTGATTTCTTGTGTTATAACCGAGATCAAAGGCAAAGGCAAATTTGGGATAAAGGGGATTTATTTGGCTTACACATCCCTTGAGGGAACTCAAGGCAAAATTATCAAGCAGGTACCTGGAGGCAGGAACTGAAATGAAGACATGCAAAAAAATTCTTTCATGACTTGCTCAACCTGCTTTATTATATATATAATTTGGAATTACCTGCCCAGGGTTAGAACCTTTCACAGTGGTCTGAATGAATAATGTCACATCAATCATTAATCAAGAAAATGTTCTACAGATTTGTCTACAGGCCAATCTGATGGAGGCACTTTCTCAGTTAAGATTCCCTGGTTCAGATAGTGTAACATGAGGGGTCTGCTCGTTGGGGTTTCTGTCCCACCCGGTAGCCCACAGCCAGCAAGCCCCAAAGAAAATCACACAGAGAGTCTACTTTAATTATACACTGATTGGCCCATTAGCTCAGTCTTCCTACCAGCTCCCATAACTTATATTAACACCCATTGTCAGCCACATGGCCAGTACCTTTTCTCAGCTGGGACAGGGACACATGCTGCTTCCTTGGAGATCTGCGCAGGAATGCCAGGGAAGCTTCCTGCTTCCCAGACTTTATCCTAGCCCTGCCTCTACTTCCTGTCTG
>JAQHUG010000506.1:152054-170196 GCA_028555095.1 Dicrostonyx torquatus | reverse complement strand
ATCTACATTAAGGGAGTCATTTTATGATTGGCAAGAGACTTGTCTCTAGAGGGAATCCCAGGTGTTCACAGGGATGTCCCCAACTAGGTACTTGGGCAGCAGATGAGAGGCTATCCACTTTTTGTGAACATACTCCCTAAAAGATTCTCTGCCAAGCTACTCAATGACCCAAGACGATATGGACAGATGAACACAGAAAGAAGCTTTGTTTTAACTATGTGTGATGTGTGTAAGCATATTTAAATATGTATGGGCTCACCTGTGGGCATGGGTATGTGTTCAGGTGTGTATATAACTAATTGTGTGCATGCATGGAAAGCCCAAAGCTGATGTCAGGTGCCTTCTTCCATTGTTTTCCACCATGTTATTTGACTGGGCATCTCTGACTTTAATCCAAATTTCTCCAATATGTAAAAAGTACTTGGCCGTCTTTCCCTAGGGATCACTTCTCTCCACTTTCTAAACAATGGAAACTACTGGCAGGCAGCTACATGCATCCAACATTTACATGGGTGCTGTGGATTCAAAATTTGATCTTTACAGTTACATGACAAGGTCTTTAAGCACTGAGTCATTGCTACAGCTCAAAAGATTATTTTTTATTAAGGCTACCTCCCTGAGTGTGCTTGCTTACTTGAACCAAATCTACTCTCTATAAAATGTTGGCTGACTTCACAAGTCTTCCCTTCCTAATCTCATATTCTTGACAACACATTCTCTTTTCACTCTCTTGTTTCTGTCATTGAGCTCATCGTATGAGCAATGCCAGTTACCCTTTCATTGTTTCCAGATATATTTCTATTTTCCTAAGGTCCTTTGTGTCTAACAAAGTGATCAAATATGCTTATCAGCTTAGAAACACCTAACGTAAGAAGCAGTGTACTAGTCATGTGTGAAGACTGTACAGTACTACTGATGAAACTGAACTCAGACTTGCTTCCTGGCATGCATAGAAGCTAAGATTGTAGCCAGTATCTTTGGCTAGACTTGTGGACAAGTTGCTACCAGAATTTTATGTCATAGTCCTCACTCTTGGCATCCCACAGCATCTCTATACCACATTCTACTACATGCCACCTTGTGAGATCTGTCAAATAGATAGTTCATGGTAAAGTGAGAAAAGAATGTATTCATTGTGACTATACTGTAGAAGAACAGGTTGACCAGCATTTTACATTCGGTTCTAGAGGCACTTATGGGAGCTTCTGTATTATACAGTGGAAGGATAATAGTGAGGATGGAGAAGGATGAAGGGGGAACAAAGAGTCTTTAAAATACTGTTTCAGTTGATCATTATCATAGGTCTGGTTCTATAAGGCGACCCCAATGACATCCAGGATATTTTTATTACTTTAAGGGAGCCATTCAGTTTCCATCATGGAGACCACTTACAAAGCTCTCTGTTCCTAGCAGCTGAGATAGCTGGAAAAAATGACTCATAGACTGAGTAGGCCTGAGGAGCACAATGAAGTCATTTGGGCAGTGACTGAGTACTCCCTTAAGTCTCAATTTTAAAAGTACCCTTTCTTACATGATGGGCCAGGTTTTATAAGAAGAAAAAGCTTTATTTTATTATGCTCAGCATGGAAGCCAGAGTCTAACTGAAGAAAAACTGCTATGACACAGACTAGTTTGTTTTATAAAAAATGTATAGGAAGAAAGGGGGAAAGATGCTTGTAGATTGAATGACAAAAGGCAGAATTTTGGGGCTCATTTTTGCACATATAGAGAGATGATCCTTTGGAGATGAGAAATTCAGCATATACACTGCAACAGATCCTGAATTTATGTTAACGTAAGATTAGAAGCTGTTTTCAGAAGATTCTTTACTGAGTTCTATGGGCTTTTCCCGAAAAGTGTTTTCATGTAAGAAATTTATGTGTAAGTGCATTCATGGCTTAGTTGATTTTACTGGCTCTCCTTCTTGTTCATTTTCTCTCTATTTTGGAGCAGGGCTTGTCCTCTTTTTCAGATATTTTCCTTCTGTACTTGTAAAAAGATGTTTATGATTCCCAATCCCAAACTGTAAATCAACCATTAGGAAGAACTAAAAGAGTTTTCAGATATAATACATACATAATACATACAAATAGTTTATCTTGAATTGCATTTCTCTCATAGCTAAGGACATCAAACATTTTTTCAGTGTTTCTCAGCCACTTGAGTTTCCTCTATTGAGAAAGCTCTGTTTGGATCTTTACCCCATTTTTAAATGGATTATTTCTGGGGTTTTTGATATCTAGCTTTTTGAGTTCTTTAGATATTTTGGATTAGTCCTCTAACAAGTGTAGACTTGGTAAAAAAAAAACTTTTCCCATTCTGTTGGCTGCCAATCTGTCCTAACAATGTTGTATTATGACTTACAGAAGCCTTTGAGTTTCATGTGGTCCCATTTATTAATTGTTTATCTAAGTGCCTGAACTAATGGCATTCTGTTCAGGGAGTGTTCTTCTGTGCCAAACTTATACCTGTCAGAATGACTAAGATCAATAACACATGTGACAGCTCATTCTGGCAACAATGTGGAGCAAGGGGAACACTCCTTCACTGCTGGTGGGAGTACAAACTTGTATAACCAGTTTGGAAATCCTTGGCAGTTCCTCAGACTGGATCTACCTCAAGACCCAGCTATACCACTCTTGGGCATATAGCCAGAGGACACTTCCCTTACTATAAGGACACTTGATTAACAACATTGCTACTATATTCAAAATAGCCAGAAACTAGAAACAACCTAGATGTTCCTAAGCAGAAACATGAATAGACAGAATGAGGTACATTTACACAATGAAGGATTGCACAGTTGTTCAAAAAAAAGAACATTATGAAATTTTCAAGCTAATGGACAGAACTAGAAAAAACAACCCTGAGTGAAGTAATCCAAAAACTGAAAGATAGATATGGTATGTATTCACTTAAATGTGGATACTCTCTGTGAAGGCAGTGATAACTATCTAGCTATAACCCATAGACCCAAAGTTATAGAGGGACAGGCTGGATATCCCCAAAGGGAGAAAGAGAACAGATTTCATGGATGAACTGAGGGGAAAGAATACTGGAACGGAAGAATAACATAGGGAGGGTGAGGGAATATGGATAGAGACAGCTAGAACTGAGGGATATCCGAGGGGTGGTGTTGAAACCTACTACAGTGGAAACTTCTATTAAGGTGAGCCTAATAAAGTCTCCAAACAATGGGGGCAATGAGTCCCAACTGGGCATCTCTTGTCACCAAACAAAGCTTCTAGTACTAGAACTGAGTTATATCCAACTGAGTTGTGGGCCAAAAGGGTTCCATGGAAATTCTGAAACAACCAAGGCTCTTGCCAAGACAAATGTTTGTTCTCCACAAATTGACAAGAAGGCCATATTGCTGAAGACACACCCATGCAACTCATTGTACATGGAAAGTGTAAGTTGGTACCTATATAGTACTTTCACCCCTATGTTCTATTGTCTTCGCTATGGGAAGATACTCTGCAGGGTACCATAAAATAAACGTAAACATCAATTCAGCCACAAAACCTTTGAACCACAATTTGTCCTGTCTGAAAAATATGGTAGGATGGTGGTGGCACAAAGCCCGTGAGAGTAACCAGTCAAAGTCTGATTTGACTTAAAGACCACTTCATGAGATGGAATCCATACATAACACTACTTGGGTAACCAAGAACCTGAGACTAGATAACCCAGAGATCTGGAGTAAAACCAAACACTACTGCAATTTTAAAAAAGAAAGTAGAAATAAAATGATTCTTAATGATGCTCTGCTCTACTCATAGTTCAGTGTCTTATTCAGCCATCATCATAGATGCTTCCTCATGAAGAAGATGGGGGCAAATACATATATTCACAGCAAGACATTACACACACACACACACACACATACAGAAAGACAGAGAAACAGAGAGACAGAGAGATAGACAGAGACAGCCACAGAGACAGAGACCTATCTCAGAACTCAGTTCTAAATGGGATGTTTCCATCAAATCCCTCCTCTCAGAGTTCAGAGAACCCTGTGGAATTGGAGGCTGATGGAGTGTAAGAGCCAGAGAAGATGGAGGACACCAAGAAAACAAGGCCCTCTAAATCACCTAAGCAATATGAACTCACAGAGACTGAAGCAGCAAAAATGGGGCTTACATGTGTCAGCACCAGGTCCTCTGTGTGTGTATTATAGGTTCCAGTTTAGCATTTCTATAGGACTCCTGAATTTATGACTGAAGCAGATCTCTGATTCTTCGGACTTCTCCTAGAACTCTCTTCTGTTGAGTTGTCTTGTCCAAATTTGATGTGATTTTTTTGATTTATCTTATTATATTTTACCTTATGATGTTTTATTATCTTATTGAAGCCTTTTCTTTTTTAGTTAGAGACAAAAAAGGGAGTGAATCCAGATGGATTGGAAGAACTATGATGAGCAGGGGGAGGGGGAATATAATCAGGATATATTACAGGAGAAAAGAGTCTATTTTCTATAAAAGCAGAAAAAAAGAACATTTGGTCTTATCTCAAGGGTCAATTTTGTTCTATTGATACTTGTTGCCTGGCTTGGGGTGTTAAACAGAAATCTGAGACCTTGTCTCTTCTCAGTAAAAAAAGGATGTTAGGATTGTTAAGTATTGTCCACAAATGGTGTGAAAAGAGGATGTGGCAGCTAGGATGACAATAATTTTTTGTGACTTTCCATTTTCTACCAGAGATCTCTCAATTAACCTTCCATCTATGTGATAAAGCACAGCCATAACTGGGAACTCTGTTACTGAATGATGGTACCAGCATTTGAGTAATATGTTCTACCTCTCTCTTCTTAAAAATGATGTGATCACATACTTGACATACTTTCTGCTTAGTAACACAGGAATTTCAGGCAGTGATGGAGGTTGTTTTATAAATAAGCAAGTAAGTATGCACTCAGGAGGCAGAGACAGGCAGATCTCTGTGAGTTCAAGGCCAGCCTGGTCTACAAGAGCTAGTTCCAGGACAGCCTCCAAAGCTACAAAGAAGCCCTGTCTCAAAAAAAAAAAAAAACAAAAAGAAAAAAATAAACAAATAAGTAAAATCCCTATTCATGTGCCGGATGCCACTAAAGACTCTTATTTCAAGTCAGGACAGTAAATATACTGAAGTGTAATTAAGTTTCCTGGGCAACAGAATGGGGGATAGTATCATTACTTCATTCTATTAACAATGACGATGGTGTCAATTAGCTTTCATCATCTAGTGGTAGGTAAGTCCAGATCATAAATGCAACAGCATAATTTTCTGTATAATTACAATTTGGGGTAGTCCAGGAAATTCATTTCCTAATGTATAAGTGTTAGATTGAGAATTGCATGTCCCAGAGATATAAGAGTAGAACCATTTAAAGTAAGACATCACCATGTCAAGCAATCTTCATTTGAAAGCCTAATAGTTGGGGAAAGTTAGCATTGCAGTTAGTTTAAATGTCAGTTCTATGCGTAAGTGTTTCTTTAAAAAAAAAATGTGTGTCAAGATAAAAGTGATTTATGATGCCCCACAAAATGGTCCAAGCCTATATTCTACCAGATCTACACAAAGCTAAAGACAGGTGCCTAGAAATAAGAAGATCAATAAGAATTCAGAGATGACAGTCAATCCTAACAGCAAAGATAGCAAAAACTAAAAGAGAAAAATGAAGGTATTAAGAAGAAACCAAAAGTCAATTCCATATAGAGCAAGAACAAAAGCATTGGAATGAAGTTGGAGGGTCCCAAGGGCCTAAAGATAATGACGGCATCCTAAACTATTTGCCCACTGAAAACACAAACAGGCAAATACTTAAACATGACTCTGAAGAAAGTAACATTTAGGGAATGATCAAGTGACAACTGTTGACACAGTTTATCTAAGTAGAATGTCCCCAAGGACAAATCACTTCACTGAAGAAGGGTCTATTTAAGATTTTCTCTCCTTCCTCATCATTTCTCTGTAAAAATGAAGTTAGACTTTAACATACCTGAGCATTGAAAAAACACTGTTGATTTATCCATTATTGAATTTAAATTCAAAATAACACTAAATCATTAAGTATAAAGTCAATACTTTTCATTATTTTACGGTGACAACAAAATAAAACTTTGATATGTTTTGAAAATTAAAATATTAAAACTGTTTTTATAAGTTTTTGTTAGCATATAAAAGTACTCTTTTGCCTTACTAAGTAATCCAGGGATCATTTTATTTAATCTCAATGATTTTCCTCTCATTCTTGCTCTTTACCATTGGTGGGGGGGGAGAAATGAGGGAAGGAGGAAGGGAAGGAAGGCAAGAGAATGCAGAAAATAGGTTAAATAATTTAACATTGTTTAGTTACAATATGATAAATCTTAAGCAATGGGAAGGCAGATACGTAGTTGTTCTATGGAAAACAGTCAAGTTTGCTTCTGAGATAAGAGTCTGAAGCCAGGCAAGTCCTGGTTCCATTTTTTAGGGCAGTAATAATAAAGGATGTGGTATTTATTTATCCAGTTTATTTTCTTTTTTAAAAAATAATTCCTTTCATAATTTTTTATTTTTCATTTTAACTGCAGTTCTCCCTCCTGTCCCTCCTCCTGCTCTTCCCTGCCTCCCCTCCAGGCCACCCCTATGGGTAAGGGCTCCCATGGGGAGTCAACAAAGTCTGGCACATTAAGTTGGGTCAGGACCAAGCCCCTCTCCCTTGCATTAAGGCTGAGCATGGCATCCCACCATAGGGAATGGGTTCCAACAGGCCTGCTCATGCACCAGGGATAGATCCTGGTCCTGATACACTGATCAATGGAATGGAATCGAAGATCCGGATATTAGTCCACAAACCTATGAACACCTAATATTTGACAAAGAAGCTAAAAGTATACAATGGAAGAATGACAGCATCTTTAACAAATGGTGCTGGCATAATTGGATGTCAACCTGTAGGAGAATGAAAATTGATCCTTGTCTATCACCGTGCACAAAACTTAAGTCTAAATGGATTAAAGACCTCAATATAAATCCGACCACACTGAACCTCATAGAAGAGAAAGTGGGAAGTAGCCTGCAGTACATGGGCACAGGAGATCACTTCCTATGTAAAACCCCAGTGGCACAGACAATAAGAACAACAATAAATAAATGGGACCTCCTAAAACTGAGAAGCTTCTGTAAAGCAAAGGACACAGTCATTAAGACAAAAAGGCATCCTACTGAATGGGAGAAGAGCTTCACTAACCCCACATCAGACAAAGGCCTGATCTCTAAGATATACAAGAACTCAAGAAACCTGACATAAAAATTCTAAACTCCCCAATTAAAAAATGGGGTAATGATCTGGACAGAGAATTTTCAAGAGAAGAAGTTCAAATGGCCAAAAGATACTTAAGGTCATGTTCATCTTCCTTAGCGATCAGGGAAATGCAAATCAAAACAACTTTGAGATACCATCTTACACCTGTCAGAATGGCTAAAATCAAAAACACCAATGATAACCTATGCTGGAGAGGATGTGGAGTAAGGGGAACACTCCTCCATTGCTGGTGGGAATGCCAACTTGTGCAACCACTTTGGAAATCAGTGTGGCGGTTTCTCAGGAAACTGGGAATCAACCTACCTCAGGATCCTTCATTACGATCTTGAACTCCTTTGCTTATTCTCTTCTCTTCTCTTTCTCTTTGATTGGATTCCCGGAGGTTGGCCTGGTGCTTGGTTGTGGATCTCTGCATCTAGTTCCATCAGTTACTGGATGAAGGCTCTATGATAGGGTATTCATCAGTCTGATTACAGCGGAAGGCCAGTTTGGCCACCATCTTCACCATTGCTAGGGTCTTAGCTGGGTTTTTTCTTGTGGATTCATGGGAATTTCCCTAGCATCAGATTTCTTTCTAATCCCACAGTGGCTCTCTCTACCGAGATCTCTCTTTCATTGTTCTCCTACTCTGTCCTTCCAGATTACCTTTCTTTTACATTATATAATTAAACTGGGCACTTGACCTTGAAAATGCAAATCATAATTTCACTCCAAGGCCTACAATAGACTCATTTTCTTTCTGTCCTATTACATCATCCTAAAATGCTAATTAATAACTTAGGTTTCAAAATCATCCAGATGTCAGTTTATGAACATGTATAAGTGATTGTGTCTTCTCAATTTCTTCATCTTTTGCTGTGAACCTGGAACTTTTTCTGGTATCTTTATTCTTCACTGTTGCCACTATCATAGCTAACCAATTGCTCAAACATGGAATCTCAGAATGTGTACTAGCTTCAGCAATGATAAGAAAATACTACAGACTGGGTGACTTAAGTCATTAGAATTTTATTTTTCTCAGTTACAAATGTCTGGATGCCTGAGATTAAGTTGTCTTAAACATGATTTTTTCTAGAAACAAAACAAAATAAAAATTTCTTCATGCCTAATGCATCTTCTTTGTTTTGATCTGTGTGTGGTACATATCACATGCACATGTCTGTACACTCATGTACATATTTTTGAACACGGACACATGCGTGATACATCCAGAGGACAACGTCACGTGTAATCCTTACCTACTTGCTTTGAGACAGAAATTCTGGTTCACAACTGCATTCATCAGACTAGGTAGCCTATAAAGTTCTGGGAACTCACTTGCTTCAACCTGCCCTCTTGTTGTAAGAGTACTAGAACTACAAATGCAACCACATCTGGCTTTAGCTAGGCACTAGGGATCAAAACTCATGTCCTCCTGCTTGCAAGATAAGCACTTTATCCACTGAGCCAAATCCCCCGCCTTTTGCTTTTCCTCTGAAGCACATTGTACCTACTGTATTAGAGCCTCAGGATGTGACCTCGTTGAAACTTAATTATCTCTTTAAATAATTAAATTAAATCAAACTAGGAGTTAGTGTATCAGTGTGTGAATTTTGACAGACAAAATTAACAGCAGGTTTATTAGTAGCATAGTCCCAGAATAGCATATATCACCAAGACTGGTTCCAAACAGACATGAACAGACATTTAAAAGCTCCTTGAAGTTCATTTCAGTTCCACTACAGGTACCTGGTTCAAGATATGATCACCTTTTGTCTGAATAATATAACTATTGCCTAAAGTATTTTTCAGCTATTCTTTCCTAACATTCTTTTTATTTATAATTTTGTTTTTGAAAATTTCATACATGTATACAATGGCATAGGAACACATTTCACATGTTTTTCAATCAACCAGAGTATCCACTTCAAAAGTGAATAGGTCCTATCCCCTTGATATAACATCCTTTCCTCTTATAGCCTGACAGTCTTCCATACTTAGCATAGGATCCTACTTTTTCTTAGCTCTCCATCCTTCACATACTCCAGGCTCATGTTTATTTTGCTTTCCTTTTCACAATGGCCTGGATTCAGTTTTCTGAAAGCCCTTTTCTTCCTCCCCTTTCACTTTTTACACAGGCTTTTCCCTACTCCTACTCCCTCCCTAGGGGGAGCCTTTCTTGATCTTCATGACTAGAGCAATCCCCTTAATTATACATTCATATACCAACTTTTAAGATTTATCACAGTTGAGATTTTAATTTATTTACAAGATTATTTGATTATTGTCTGTTTTCTCCCCTAGACTTTAGATGGAAGGGTTGAATGAGATAATGAATGTAAAATACTTTATCCAGAGCATGGCCCTTAGTAAGTGCTAAACTGATTTTAGTTTTTAGCTTTGTTAGGGTGGAAGAATTTTCAGCTATTACTTATATTCTGTTAGTTTTTGAGTTTTCAATCATAAGTACATTGCTTTTTTTTAAAAAAATTTCTTTTGAAATGTTGCTTATGTCTATTATGGTGAACTCTTAATAATTGTTGGCTACTAGTGTTGTTATTATGCAGTCTCAGATTCTCTTGAAGGGGTGCCCAACATTCTGACAATACAACATAACGTTATTTTCTACAGATGTGTCAGACCACATTCACAGCTATCTTTGGACAGATGTGGGCCACAAGAAACAGAGTGAACATGTCTGATAGTTTTCCATTGTCAATTAGTCATCTATGACCTAAGGTAATTTGCATGCCTTCTTCCATAATACCGAGATTGACTTTAATCACTTGCTTCCAACATTGGTTAAATACAGTGCTTTGGCTAGCATAGTGGTGGTAAATACTATTTCCCTTCATGTTCTATGCAGAATATTCATTCTTACCTACATTACAGTTTCAGGAAGCAAATGGCATCTTAGAAAAAGGCATTTTATATTCTAATTCAAGCCTTGCCTTTACTATGAGGGAGCTGATTTCACATTCACTTTGGGAGTCAACACGATTCCTTCTCCTTAGTTGTCTCCTAAACAAATGTGTCCTTCAGTGATGTGACTAGAGGGAGTAACTTTTTCCTGCTGGCAATGTTCAAACCTGATGCACTCACCTCCATTTCTGGCTTGCCTTTGTCTTTCCTATGCTTGGCAGATGGGCCTTCAATACTAACTCCAGATGGAGCAGCTTTAAGACAACAATATAAGAAACATCCAAATTTCAAAAACATCAATTTGGGAGTGATTATTCTCATTACTGGATTCTATCTTGACAAAAAACGGTAAACCACGGGATTACTTTAAACTGTGATCTCCGCCTAGTGAATTGAATATTCTGTCACACATCATTAAGCAAAAGAAAGGATATGGGGGAGAGCAAAGCCAGCTGAAAAGTAGGAGCAAAATCACTGAAGCTGCAGCTTGAGAAACCATGTCCTGATAAAACAATGGTAAGTTAACAGTAAGCAACTTTGAAATAATGAGTCTGTGGAGCAATAGGAAACAACCGACAAAACCTCCATTCATGTATACCTTTGCAGAGTCCGCTTGGCTTCCTAAAGTCAGAGGGTGCCAACAACCAACACCACAGTAACACTGGACATTTCCCTGACACACACAGAAAGTGCAGGAAAGGTGAATGGATTTCCCCCAAGAAAGGGTAAGATAGATTATGGAGTCTATCACCACTCAGTTGCAAGCCTGTTCTTTGATTTTTTTTGTTTGTTTCTTTGTTTTTAGGCAGTATCTGATACTGGGAAATAGTTAATACCACAAATTTCTTATATCTGAATCCTTATTCTTACATTTTACTTAGTGGCTCTCTAACTTGGGAAAAATTATTTAATTTTATGATTTCTGTTTCCTCATAAGTAAAGAAATAAGTGTATTTTGGAAGGTGGCAAGAATAAATTCTTACATACTACTTAGTTTTCTACCCAGCGCATAATAGGTACCTAAGTAGCAATTCTAATATTTTAAAATGTTTTATGATCTTTAAATATTACACATTTGATTCAGAAGCATAGTCATAAGCAGTCTATTTTTTTAAGTCTATAAAATTTATTTTGTCTACATACAGTATCTCTATTTCAAATAGCTGATACTAGAAAAAGACATGTTTGCATGCATGTAGTGATATTTTGTTTGTGCTTTAACAAGTAAAACTTGTCTGAGAATGATAACGTAGAGTAAGCCACTAGGCCAGGCAGTGGTGGCACACGCCTTTAATCCCAGCACTCAGGAGACAGAAACACATGGAGCTCTGTAAGTTCAAGTGTACCCTGGGCTACACAAGATTGATACAATCTAAAAGAGAATCAGAGCCAGGCAGTGGTAGCTCACACCTTTAATCCCAGTACTTGGGAGTCACAAATTTTTAATCCCAGCACTACAGAGATTGAGACAGGAAAGGATATAGCTGGGAAGAGAGAGGAATATAAGGCAAGAGGAGGCAGGAGTTCATCACGTTCAGTCTGAGGTTTCAGAGAGACAGCGTTCAATCTGAGCATTCATGGAGACAGAATCTTACCCACTTTGGTTTGAGGATTTGGTAGAGGTAAAAAGTCCCTCTAGTGATTGGCTTCTCTGTTTATCTGACCTTTCAGCTTTCACCCCTAGATATCTGACTCTAGGTTTTTATTTTTAAGACCAATAAGAAATTGCATTACACGATTGCAATACAGTATACTTTCTTAAGCACACGCATACACATAAACAATTCTTAAAAAATAGCAAAGAGAATAGCAGTTTACATGAAGATTATGTTAAAAATGAAAAACATAACTATAAATTTCACTGACGTTTTTCTATTGTGAAGATTAAAGAAAATATCTTAGCATTATTTAGAACAAATTATTTGGCCTCAGTCTCCCAGAAACAATCATCTGCATCTTCTTAGATGTGTGTAAAATTAAGAATAATTTCTCAGTATTTACATAGTGATTTTTGACAGGTCCAATTCATACTATGAAGACAGACCACTGTGATTGTCAGTTTGGCTCAATCATTGTCAAAGTACAAATCCCTTTAATACAATAAATGATCTCTCTGTGGTTATGTTATCATGAACCATCTTTTTTTAACAGAATTGATCATAATAAATCCAGTAAAGCAGATGGACATTTCACTCTGCCAGCCAAAAAAAGAAAAAAGTCTAGATCTTTCACATAGATTGCCATAGATAGAATCAAATCTACTACTTAGGGAGTCATGACTCTGAAATATAATTTTCCCACATAAAAGTCTGACCATGATTCTCCCAGCAGCCACGCAATATGAGTATCCATTCATTCAGACTACTCTGATTGAGCATATGTACTAAGAGAAATACAGTTTTCCTGCTTTGGTTGGAACATTCTTAGTAACAGATTTTAATGTTAGCATTTGTTGTTATCTGTGAAAATCAAACTCCATACAATGCTTCTCTATATTTGAATCCTGTCCCCTTTTCACATTACTAAGAATGCCATCACATTTAAATGTACCTTACTACATATGTATCTTATCATGTTCATGTCTTATACTTTTTTTTTCAGAGAGGTTTCTCTTTTTCTGTAGCTTTGGAGCCTGTCCTGGAACTAGCTCTTGTAGACCAGGTTGGCCTCAAACTCACAGAGATCTGCCTGCCTCTGCCTCCCGAGTCTGGGATTAAAGGCATGTGCCACCATCAACTGTCTCATGACTTATACTCTTTTGGGAAGCAAATGTAAGTATAATTTCCTCCTTCCCCTTTTAGAAGATAACGGAACACATGCTCATGAACACAAAGTATGGCTAATATTTTCTCGTTAATGTTTAAGTTCCTTTATATCATTTCTCACATGACAGAAATAATCATTTATGCAAATTATAAGTTCATTACTTTTCCAAATGTTTATATGTGTATTTTATATTCTTATACTCACAAAATTAGTTCTAGAATTATTTTATGTGCTTAAAAGATATACACAGTGATAGCAATTTATAAAACCCAGCAACAAACTTCACATGGTTAGTAAGTTTATTTTTTTACTTCTATTCCTGAGACAATCATACTTGGTTCCTGAGCATTCCATGATTCATCTAATTCTTTGTTAAAGGGCATTTTAAACAATATCTAATTTCTGTCTGTGTTACACTAAGCATCATTCTACTAATCTCCATACACACACACACACACACACACACACACACACACACACAAGAGAGAGAGAGAGAGATTTTCTAGGCTGTCTTAATTTGAGCATGAATATCTTCAAATTTACCAAAGATATTTCATTCCATTTGTTACCCAACCAAATAAAAATACATTTATATTAGTATGTCTAATTGTTCCCCATTTTTGTGTGCTCTCTCACATCAGATATTTCCAGATATATCTTTTATTTATTAAATAAAATTTAGTCAGTAGTTGTGATGCACACCTAGATCCAAGAAACAAAATAACAGAGAAAAGAGGCACACAATATCAAGGCCTATCCAGACTATATAGCAAGACACTCTCTCAAAAAAAATTGAATAAAATAAATATATATACGTATTTATTATTTCACAAATTGATGTGTACTTGGAGTTTTATGTTTCATGAATGGAGCTTTATACCATCCATTATGGGATATTATAGTCTATCAAGAATGGAAGCATGTCCATTTCTGCTACATAATTACTCCTTCTTCTTAGCGTCTGTCTTTCAAACCTATTTAATTTTCAATGGTGATATGCTTCACTCAACATTTCTGTTTTTAGAGAAGAATATGAGAAAGACTTCCAACATATCATAACCATTTCTTGTCCTCTTCTTCTTCTACTTGGGTGTTAACCTAACTGTTGTTGTTCAAATTTGTATGGTCTAGAGAGCCTTCACTGTACTTCAAGGATAAGTGTGATGACTCTCTATTGGACTCCTATGTCTCATTATCCCAGCCTTGGTCAGAACATATATTTAATTGTTTCACTTCCTGCCTAAATTAAAGAGAGATAGAATAATTAGGTAAAATTCTGTTTCCTAGTGTACATAAAGGATTGAACTTATATCAGCACATATTCTTTCTGATTACAATTACAAACTATAAAGAATGGTGACAATTCAAAGCTTAAAGATAATATGGCAAAAGTAAACTTTATTTTAAAACAAAGCGACAGAATGAAATGATTTTTTCTTTTTCAGTATCCTATAATCACCATCTATGCTGGTTTACTCTAATTACATTACATTTTTTGTTTGAAAAATTAGTTACCAAATCAGAATGACAAAATTACTCTTCAAAAACTTTCAACTGGATAACACAATGAACAAGTATATTTAACATGAATAGATGTAAATTGCTGTAATTAGACTTAAAAATTGAGCATGATACAGAAGACCTGGAATAATATTAGCGCACATGAAAAGACCTCAGTGCTTTCTTTGAATATAATACTCAACACAAATCAATAATGATGCATGACCACCAAAATTCAAATGCTTTTTGGGGGTTATACACTAACATTTCTGTAACAACTTAATGGGATCATGAAACAATGAAACACTGACTTCATTTCAAGGTACTGCATTTCAAGAAGACTACATAAAAATTACATTAAAAACTATGTTCCAATGTAGTATATGAGGACAAGGAAGATTGGAATATTGTGTTAAAATTATGACAGTGGAAGGAACTAATATTTTTACATACAAATATGGAATACATAAACAGGTAAGTTTTAAAGTATTCAATTTTCCAGGTTTAGAAAACACATGTTTGTTTTCATTTAAAAGTAAAAATGGACTCATAATTTTCACAAGAGTCAGCCTGGTGGGACCAAATTTTCAAAAACTTGCTAAGCTGTAATTGAGAAAAGCTATTATGTACACTAGCAATCCACTTGCCAAGTCAATTAGGCACCAAATCCTCTAATATGACAACAATAAATCTGTTTCAATGGCAAGAACAATGATTTTTTTAGTTTAGGTTTTGGTTCCCAAACTTTCCTGTACTATGACATGGTCTGGCCCCACCTTTACATAACATAATTTCATTGATAATAACATTCAATTTAAGAAACTGGGGGTTGTAAAACTCTGTATGTAATTTGAATAAGCAATAAAGTTTAAAAATCATTGCTTTGTGGTATTATTTTCATATATAAAGCCTCCAGTCATAATACTAATGAGCAAAAGTGAAAACTAAGATGACTTTTCCAAGGTCATAGCCTCAGTAAGTAATATTGGATTTAGTATATGGAGTCAAGTAGATTTAATATGGTAGTGCACTGTACATAACACTTTACACACTATATTAATGTAGTAACAACCTCAGTAGGCAGTTATTGCAAACTTGTCTTGAAATCATCTCTTAGTACATCGGTTGATATTTTAAATGCACCTGGGAAACGGTTATTTATTCCAACCATGTAGTGAATAGACATTCATCTTCTCTATTGCCCTCAGGAAGAAAGCTGGCCACTGTAGCTCTTTTAAAGGAGCCTTTAGAATTCAAGAGTAAGCTCTGATTCAGTAACTTTATTACAAGCAACCAGTCAATGTGATTATTTTGAGGCTGCAGGAATGAAACTATGATGGCTATAATGAAAAAGTAATTAGACAGCCTTAGTGTTTTAGCCAGAACATACAAAATTGTTATGTACTTTGAGTACTACTACTCAATTTACTCCTACAGGGAAATATTAGTTTTTTTGAAATATTGTTTTCATGCAATTTATTTTGATCATGCTTTTTCCCTCCCCCAACTCTTACTAGATTCTCCCTACCTTCCTACCCACCCAATTTTATGTTCTCTCTCTTTCAAAAAAAAAGAAAGAAAAACAATAAAACTACAAAAACAAAAACCAACAAACAATAAAGGCCAGTAAGACAAAAACAATGCAAAAATGAAACAAAAGAGTACACACAAGTGAGTGCGCACGCATGCACAAACACACACCACACACACACACACACACACACACACACACACACACACACACAATACATACAAATAAAAAACCTTAGAGCTCACTTTGGGCTCACCAACTCTACTCCTGGACATGAAGACTACCCTGAAGTGTAGTTGAAACATCTGATGACATTCCATTGGCCAAAACTGATTTTCCCCTTAGCCAGTAGGTAGCAATTCCAAATACTTTCTTTGTTAGGAATGAGATCACACAGTGAAGCATTGCAAGCCCACAATAAAATATCTAAAACTCTTAAGGCCAGTCTTTCAAAACTTTGGCACAATGAGAGATGATTCAGTAGTTATGAATAATGATTTTTGTTACATAGAACTCAGGTTTCATTCTCAACTCCCATATTGTGGCTCCTAACTATCTGTCAATCCCAGTTCCAGGAGATCAAATGCCCTCTTCTGACCTCAAAGGCCAAGAGACATGAAGGTTGTACACAAATATATATATGCAGGCTAAATACTCATACACACATTTACATACAATAAATGAATCAAAAATTTAAACATTTAAAAAAATTAAATTTTTAATTTTATTTTAAATTAAGTCCAGTGCACACAAGACTTACTGAGTTTCAAGCCAGATATGGTTCGATTTCTAGGCAAGAAGCTATTTACATTTGATGCCTTCTGGAAAAGGGAAAATTGATTTTACCAGTACAATGTCACAATATCAATCCTACTCAAAGGCAGGTCCCATGCTCATGAGGTCAACCAAAAAATGGGCTCCATGTTCTCGCAGTTTTTGTTTGCTTGTTTTTGTTTACTTTTGTTTGTTGTGCTTTCTTATTATATGTGTGTGTGTATCCCCATATATGTCTGTGTGTGTGTGTGTAGACTTTTTATTTCATTTTCATTTGGGCATTTTTTGGCTCACTAATCTATTTCAGTTTGTTTTGATTTTCACTTTTGTGTTTTTTAATGAGAAAAAGAACACAATGTTGGATGGGTAGGGGGCTGGGGAAAGATCTGGGAGGAGATGGGAATAAAAGAAACATGATCAAAATTTATTGATAGACTGTATGAAGTTATTTAATTAAAAGAACAGTTTTTATCAGAATTTAGAAAACTAATACAGTGCTGTACACCGTTCATTACAGGGTACACTCGGTGGGATCTAGGACAGCATGCCAAAATCAACAATAGCAGCTTTTAAAAAAATGTAGATTATATATACATATATACTACATTACAATAATAAAATAATTCAATTTTCATAAATATTCATAAGTATACATGTATTGTTTAGTATTTTTCATCATTTAGCATTTACTGCCAAATAATTCAGGTTAAGTCAAATTTAATAGCCAATTGATATAAGAAAATGGTTCTATCTTTCACAGGTTTTAAACTGTTTCAGAGTTGTATGTAAGATATTTTTGAACTGTAAATGCTCACAGTAATAAAGACTGACTCAATAGAACCCTCTGCTCTCACAGAAGGCCCATACTCATTGCTGATACTACTCTGAAAAAATTTCTCCATGGGATTTGTGTGTTTGTGTGTATCTTTTCTTATCTATGCACTTTTTTATTTTATCCATTCTACTTTTTATTGTCTTTTAAAAATAGAATTTTTATTTATTCTTTGACATTCTTTTTTCATAACCGTCTTTTTTATTGTTAAAAGAAAAATTTACATTTACTCCCCTTGTCCCAGGGCCCCCACCCTCACAATACCCCACCTCCCTTCCCCTGCTTCCTTAAGAGGGGCCAGGATACCCTGCCCTGTAGGAAGCCCAAGGCCCTCCCCCCTCCATCCTGGTCTAAGAAGGTGTGCATCCATATAGAATAGGTTCCCAAAAGCCAATACATGCATAAGAGATTGGTCCCTGTGCCATTATTATTGGCTTCTCAGTCAGTCCCCATTGGCAGCCACATTCAGAGAGTCTGGTTTGGTCATATGCTCATTCAGTCCTGGTCCAGGTGGATTTGATGAGCTCCCAATAGATCAGGCACACTGTCT
>JAQHUG010000506.1:119152-131315 GCA_028555095.1 Dicrostonyx torquatus | reverse complement strand
ATAACCTAATGTAGACTCTCTGTGTGATTCTCTTTGGGGCTTGCCGGCTGCAGGGTACTGGGCAGGACAGTAACCCCAAAGAGCAGGCCCCTCGTGTTACAGGTAGGAAATTTAAACAAACTAAATGTCCTTTAAATGATGAAGGGATAGTAAAAATGCGGTGTATATACACAACAGAATAAGGAAAATGCAATTATGGAATTTGCAAATTAATCAGTGGAACTAAGAAAGATTATATCTTGCGTGAGATAACATAGACCCCAAAAGACAAACATTACATGTTCTCTCTCTCATTTGTGGTTCTTAACTACAAATCTTCAGATGTACGTATATAATCTGACATATCGCCAGAACCTCAGAAATCAGTAAAGGGCACTGGAAAAGGGAACAGCAAGATACAATGATGTGAAGGAGAAAATGGAAAAATGAGGTCTCTAATCAGGAAAGGAGTTGGGAATCAACACAGTAAGAGAGAAAGGGAGGAGGGACAAATAATATAAAGAATGTTTGATACAGCATCAAGAAATAATATTCTTTCATATTTACCTAAAGTTGTGCACAATTCATAGAAGTATATGCATGTAATATATATGATAGATGTATACATACACATATCATATATGTGTATATAACATATCTTACATATTATATAAATTTATATATATTTACATATATCCTATAAATATACATTTTACACACACACATGAGCTAACAATGCTCTAGATTTTCTAAAAAAAATCCCATTATAATGTTTGAAATATTTTCCTTTACTATAGAAATTATCCAAGTATCATAGCACAGATGTATATTTCATCTAGTTATCTATCTATGACCCTACCAACAGCAAAATTCCACTGCTAAAAATTGTATTGAAAGCATTTCTTCAAGTCACTTATACAGGCTTTTTGCCTTGAATATTTTTAAAGGGTGATCTATGGCTAAGGTTTGGAGTGAGAAATCAAACATTGCTAGATAGTAAAATCAGGTATACAGTTTGAAGGTCCAAGTGCACAATTAAAATGTGTAACTCTTTTTAAAAATTTTGAAGATTTCTTTTCAGTAGTAGGAGAAACTTAAGTCCCAAAGAGGACAATTCTGTACATCCCAGTAGAAGAAATGTTTTTTATTTAGTTTCTAATAATATATCTCTGAATAGTAAATGTATCAGCTCTTTATTCTGTGAGAGAGAATCTACTTCCAATGAATATGCAAAGGGGAAAAATAGTAAGGAAGTGAAATAAAATGAAATTCATGTTGTCATTGTTGTTTGGGTTTTTTGTTGTTGTTGCTATTGTTTTCTTTGAGAAAGGGCTTCACTGGCTCAGCACTTACTACATGTAGGTGACATCTAACTTTTAGTAGCCCTCCCACTTTTACCAGAGCCTCTAAGTGATGGGATTACAAATGTGTACCACAACTGGCTTATCACTTGGGTTTTAAAATTTGGTTAAGTTGTCCTTGTTGTTTGTTTCTGAAATGCGATTGTTCTGCAAAGAATAGAAATAAGATGAAAAAGTTTGGAGAAGAGTAATTTTGAACTTAGTACATGGATCAGAAACCCTCTCAACAGCAAGGGACAAACCTCCAATTTATGCACCATTAGGCTTATTCACTGTTTTGCTTTAGTAATTCTAGATTCAGCTATAGTTAAACTATACAATGTTTAAATAATTTATGGTCTTCTTGTGATACACTGAATAATTCATACCATTTCTCCCAGGGAAATTAATGGCCTTAAGGTACTGAGCTTTCTTGTGTTTTCTGTGAATACTTAGTAGAAACAATACTTGATTATATTTTTTAGAGGAGGATGCCTAGCCCAAACAGAATCCTGTAAGAACATGAAGTGTTCTAGAATTGACATAAAGATAGTTGATTCTGTGTTACTGAGAGAAAGAAGGTGTTACTTAAATGCAGGGTCCAAATACAAGCCTAGTTGTGGTACATAGCTTTGTTTTTATACAATTACAGGATAATGAAAACACTAACTCAGTTTCAGAATAGACTAAAATTATCTGAGATGTTATATAGCTCTACCACATAGAGTGTAGATTGCTCAGTAGAATGTGCCCACTATTTCTACAAGATAGACCTCTTTCCTGCTTGAGACTCATCTACTTGCTACAGAAAACTCAAACAGCATTCTTAGCATAAAAATTCTCTCCTATTTCCATAGTCACCCAATATCTTCATGAGCTTGAAACCTTTTTCTGCCCTGCTAAGGATCTAGTTAAATAAGCAAGTCCTTAGAAATGTCCTTGATTCTTACTTATTTCATTGTCAGTTGTTCAAGGTTGAGGTAAGAATAGAAAGAGAATTTAGCACAGCTGAAATTATATCATTTCTCAAAGTGTCACCAGCAACAGAAAAAGAAACTCAATGTTGATAGCAGTGCAACCTGAAGAATCTGGTGCAGAGTCTCCAGAGATCTCTGCTTAAGTCTATCCAAGTCCCTGGTGTCTAGCACAGCAGAGAATTTCCAGCAGAATCACAATAAAAGCAAGGTCAGCATTTGTTGATTAAGCAGAAAGACAAGACACACTTGAATAGAGTCAAGCTGAAAGAGCAGAGAGATGCCCACATAAAGGGTTCAGTAGCAAACATGTTATTTAGAGACTTGAACGTCATTTAGGCTGAAACTACATGTAGATTGTATGGGATGCATGTTCTTATTTTTGTGATTATTTTGTTTCTGGGTGGTTGTGAAAAACAAGCAGACTCCTACAACAAATTGGCACTCTAACATGTGCTAGCTAAATTTACTTAATACCTGAGTGAGCTTGAAAAGGAATTCTAGACACAAAATAACAGAGTTATGTACCACTTAATTCCATGGCTCCTTTAAGAGAAGCTTTCCTGAATCAGCACTAGCAGAAAAAAGCTTCATGGTTTTGAATAGGCAGCTTCCTGTGCCATGCTGCCAGCATGAACTCTTTTGGGAGATCCGGCTAAGGAGCATTTACATGTGGTTTGTGTGGGCTGGAGAGATGGCTCAGTGGTTAAGAGCACTGGCTGCTCTTCTAGAGGTCCTGAGTTCAATTCCCAGCAACCACATGATGATTCAAAACCATCTTTAATGAGATCTGGTGCCCTCTTCTGGCCTGAGGGCATACATGCAGTCTGAACATTGTATACATAATAAATAAATCTTTTAAAAAATAAGTAAATGTGGTTTGTAAACAGAGTGCTACAACTTGTGTGATGGCTACACAACCATGGATCTGGGGCTGAGATAATGGCTCTCAGAGGCAATGAACAGACCTCCTCTCACATGTTGGACTAGGTGGAGCCAAAAGGCAAAGTAGTCTTAGTCTTAGTCTTAGCAACTATTGTTGCTTAGCTTTTTAAAATGCAATTCTGGTCAGAAAAAGATTACAGATACACAATAAAGACAAATGAGGAAGATAAAGACCTCTTAATGGGTCACAGTGTTAGAAGAATGTATGTAGTCTTGGGAGACAGAAGAAAAAGAGTATAGAAAGTTAGAAAAAAAATAAACCATTTAAAAAAATAAAAGTCTTTAAAGAGACATGTTATAGACAGTCTTAGATTAAAGAAGTAAAGATAATAAAATAAATATTAAAAGTAAAAGAGTAAAAAAAAGCCATGTAAAGATGGAAAATACACAGAAAACCTGGATTATTTATATTATTGTGTTTTCTTTGAATTTTTTGACTGTGAAGGAGCTAAGTAACCGACATATATGTTTTAAAGGTTTCTTGACTTTAGAATTTGCATCTAAGAATTTGTTGCTTTGGAAAAGGGGTTCTTATTGTTTCCATAGAGGATGAGAGCCTGTGGATTCATTCAAAGCTAATGTGGTTTGATGGACCAAGACCCCTGAAAGGTCACAATGAACAAATTTCAGGTTAATTTAGTTATATGTGTATATTTCTACTCTTCATTAAGATAATGTGCTTCTACAGCTCATTTAAATATGTGATGTATAATTAAGAAATACAGGTTAATAGATAATCATCTATAATAGTCAAGCTTGTATTCATGTTAGTTAGGTTTTCTAGATATATAGAGATATATTTCAGCTAGATAGGTACTCTTCAAATGTTTTAGAGACCTTCAGAATATGACATTTAAAATATTTTATGAGCTTAAGACTTTTTATAAAAGTGAGACACATCTGCTTCTGGCACCATTAATCTACTTCAAGAGGATGATGGGCATTGAAGAGGCTTCTAATGGAGTTTGTTAGCCATTTGGACAAGAAACTGCTCTTGCCTGGACTACTTGATGAGATGGACAGGCAGGAACCACAGAGAAATGACTGTTGAAGTTGACTAAAGGTGAGACAATCCTTCAGGGTTCCTGCTTCATGAAAGAGACTGCCAGACGTTCTGCAGGATACAGAAGAACATGACCGACAAACTGCCAATATAGGTAGTCTTTGAAATTTCCTGCTTCGTGGAAAATCCTGCTGGATACTATGGGACTGTAGGCTGAAGATGGATGCCCCAATGATACAGGAGAACTTGGATGATTCTCCAGGCAGCTAGATGTCTCTGTTATTTCTAGCATTTTGGAAGTTGTTTACAATGTACTTCCTGTTTACTTAGGTAATATTATATCCTTTTTTGAGTCTTTTATGGAGTTGAAGAATAGATAGTTATAGGATAGTTATAGTTTTCCTTAGTTATGATAAAAGATAAAAGAGATATAAAGAGTATAACTATATTTCTTGCTTGATACCTGCTTTGTTATATGTAATTTTACTATGTTAAAGTTAAAGAAAAACTTTATTCTAGCCAGAACCTTGTCAGTAGGCCACAAGCCTCATGGCAAAATATTAAATAATGGAGATGGGTTAATTCTAGGTGTAAGAGCTAGCTAGCAACATGATTAAACTATTGGCCAAGCAGTATTAAAAATAATATAGTTTCTGAGTGATCATTTCAGTTCTGGGTGACCAGATGAACAAAAGCCTTCTACAAAAGATGAGGCTCTTGGCTGCTGGGTTTGGTTCCAGTTCCCAGCAAATGCAGAGGACTGCGGATCGCTACTCTTTCTATGAGTTTATCTTATAATGAATAAACCTTTGTTATAATCCATTCCAGTCTATTTTGAAAGTCTTTTGTGTGTCAATAAAAATCAGAAAATCTGATTAGATAGTAAATGACACCTTTCTTTAGTTAGTAGTGGATGAATAAACTTGTAAATTTTGTCTAAATGTGAGTACCACCCTCCAACCATAGCAAAAATTCTAAACTAGTCTTCTTTCACCACTCTTTCAAACTATTTTCACACCAGCTAAGCAAGCCTGTCCTGCTATTCTCAGAAACCTTATTATACAACTACTAAAGATTTTCATAATTTCTTAGGGTGTGTGTGTATGTATGTATGCTGTGTGTATGATAAGTAACATCTATGCCTGGAAAAATGAGATAAGAGTTTACCATGAGTCTATAGAGTGATGAAACAAATAGGCATTATTACATTTATTCCATAAATTTTATGAGGAATAAATAAGACCTGAAAGATCCCCTAAACACAGCAACTACTTAACAAGTAGCAATTATTATGGAACTCAGTACTAGTAATTAGAACTTTCTATAAGACCTCTTTTCCCTTTCCAAAAATATGTTCTTTTCTTTCTTACAAGGACAAATGCACGTTTCAGTAAGTTCCCAAGCTTTAGCAATGAGCAGAGAAGCAAAACCATCAACTGTGGATTAGAACTAGCATGGCTTGCTTCCAGTTCTTCTGATGTGTTCCTAACTCGTGCCCTCAAAATGGCTATGGCTTACTCACTCAGCATGCCTAAGAAAAACTTGAAACCAAACTGACCCACAGATGGTTTCTATTGGGCCCACACAATGTTTTAAAAATATTATTGTATCAGTTGCCAGTATTTTTAAATCAGAAGCTATCATACAAAATACTGTTTCTAGTTGCATTGAAATTTTAAATCTAACATCAACTGCACTCATATTCTTGCTTAACAGAATAGTAGCTGCCACCTTTAGATGGAATGTGAGCTTACCGTTCTTCATCATTTACATCCTATATCAAATGACATTTATAACTTCATTGATGATTTTTCTAGTAATTGTGAAAAATATTTTATACTAGTATAAACCATCTGAAGCTGGAGACTTTGTAAAAAGAGATGCTTATTAAGACACATTTTTAGAGACTGAAATTTCACAATAGGTTCCACTATCTGCTCAACCTATGGATAGTATCACATTGATAAAAGTGTTCATGGATGATATCACATATTGAGGCAGGAAGCCAGAGAGAGATTAAGGCACAGGTCTCAATCTTCAAGAACTAGTCAGAGTCTCATAAAAGATAAATTCATCCTTTTCAAGATGACACAGCTAATGACCTTACTAACTTTTACTAGTCCCCAGATCTTATTTGTGTTACCATATCAACACTGTAGCATTGGGGTTTCCAAAACCATATTTTTCTGGTAAAATAGGCAGTTGGAACTAATCCATTACACTCATGGGCAGGCTTTTCCCAGCCCCCACAGTCATTAAGAAGAAAGTTTTTTGTATATACAAAAGATTCAATGGAAAACTGGAAAATAAGGATATTAGACATGGCAAAACTGTACTGAAAAAAATAACCAAAATTTGTCACCATGACACCTACTTTAGAAGTAGTGTTTAAAACAGTGCTTTAAGTTTAATAAAAAGATACTCAATAACAATAGAAAAGTATATTGAAGAATAAAATCCCCGAGAAAACAACAACAAAAACCCCACAAAACCTTATACAATATGGCAAAACTCTAATGGTATCACACAAGTCACTTCAAAACCTAGTGTACAAGTCAAAATACTAAAACTACACATATCTATAAAATTACTATTGCATATTTTAAATGTTATAAAAATAATTAAGAAATATACAGTATAATACATAATTAATAATACTACATTGTAGTATTGAAATTTGTTGATAAATTATATCTTATCTTAGACAGTCTGATCATAAGATTAAAAATAAATAAAAATAAAGGGAGAAGAAAAATTTAAAGGTGAAAAATGTGTTTATAAACTTGCTTTTCATGATACAATTTCTAATTACAATTTATTTATATAAATTATTAAGTACATCAAAATATTTCAATAAAATGAGCTAAGAATAAGAATCAAGTGACTAATGAGTCACATGAGGCTCTTCTAATATGGATACTCAACACTATCTTCTGGCCTCCTGACATGGGCATAGGCGCACACACCTGCAAACACAGGTGCCCATACACTTACTGGTACAACCATAATAATTTGCCCATCCATGTTCCAGTAAATAACAACCCACCTGTGCCGACAGAAAGCAGTCCTAAGTAAATGCAGTGGGTCAGATACATAGAAAAGATCACAAAAGTAGGAGGAAAATTTGCAGAGAATGAAAAGTATCTCAGTGGGAGAGGGAGGAGAAAATAGAATGGAGTGTGAAAACAACTCAAATCCTTTATATGCATGTATGAAACTGGAAGAGACAAAAATGAATGATTAGATTTTTAAAGTTTAAAAATATTAGCCTAACCCTTTTTTGTCAGCTCTAATCATCAGATTTTTAAAAATTCTCTATTGAATCAAACCACAGCTCGCTCGCTCTCTCTCTCTCTCTCTCTCTCTCTCTCTCTCTCTCTCTCTCTCTCTCTCTCGATTCTATTTCAAATCTTTGGAACAACAAAACACAAACTTAATTTTCAAAATCATATGATAAATTACTCTCAGTTTTTACATGATTTTTAACTAAACATTGCAACAACCTAACTACAAATAACAGACAAAAACCATTGCAATAAACTGATTTGGAATTTACAGACCAGAGCAACGCAGTGGAGGCGGGAGTGATCTGCAAGCGAAACCTTCAGCATGAGTCTCCCCAATAAACCCAAGAGTGATATGATCCCAGAGGAGCTGCAGAAGCAGGAGGAGGAAGAATTCAACACAGGTCCCCTCTCGGTGCTAACATAGTCAAGAACAACACACACGTGTTCGTTAACTGTTGCAACAACAAGAAGCTCCTGGGACTGGTGAAGGCCTTTGACAGGGGCTGGAGAATGTGAAGGAGATGTGGACTGTGGTCCCCAAGAGCGGCCAGAGCAAGAAGAAATCCAAGCCTGTCAAAAAGGACCGCTACAAAAAAAAAAAGGACTGCTACATCTCCAAGATGTTCCTGCACAGGGACTCAGTCACTGTGGTGCTACAGAACCATTCATTGCCGGCAAGTAGAGTAGAGGCTCTTCCTTCTATGAGAGTCTGCTCCCTGCCCTACCGAGCCCTGCCCAATAGGATGGAAATAAAACTCTATGTTTTTTGTTTAAAATAAAATCACACTTTAGGAGAGAATACTCTCCTCCAATCTTGACTTCCTCTGTGATGAATCTGCAAAGTATTAAAGGCTATCTTTTCTCAATGAGCTTCTTAAAGAAATGAATGAGTGCTACTCAAGTGCAAATCAAACAATCAGGCAATCAAAGGAAGGAAAAACCCAATAGTTTGAAATACAAAACTATTCTGTGGTTTCTGATTCTTCAATGGCTTATGAGTGGTGATGATTATTCCTTCATGGACAAATCTGAGGAATGAGCGATACTGCTAAGATTCAAAAATGGGAAGTTGCTCATAACAATCATTATTTAATCACAATTAACCAAAAACTAATGGGTTTGGGTTTTTAAATATCACCTCTGTTTTTTCTATTGTAATTTCCAACTTAATTATTAAAAATCAATATGGAAGCATACCTGTAAGTTGTGGTTTCAATCTCTTGGAAATGCTTAGCCACATTAGTATTATAAGAAACTTAAACTTCTGATAAAGTAACCTGTTAACTGCTGCTAACAGGATTTTCCAAAAGACCTCTCTGAGAGCTGCCACTGATTTCATACTTTGCATAAATATCACATTGCTTAAACCTTCCAGATAGCAAAATAAAGTCACAAATCTATTTCCATTTCATTAAATGTTCCTAAAATCTGCATTGGGAATGCATTATGCATTTTCTCTTTCTTTTGCACAATGTTCAACAAGGTAACGATATTAAAGGGGGGAGATTAAGATGTGATTATGAATTTCCCCAGTGAGTGATGTAAAATAAATCAATCTTTAGAATATATTTTGATTTAATTCTAGAACAGGTTATTATTGGCAAAAGGAGATAAATGACAATCACAACCACACCTCTAGCCTACATTCAATGATTAAATTTTCAAAATTTGTCAATGAGTATTATAAATAATTTCTATCCCTGTCTATGCAACAGTTGGTGAAAACATTAATGTCTGATTTCTCTAGGAAGATTTATTAAGAATGACTCATTAGTGAGAAATAACCAAAGCAATCAGAATTCAATGAGAAAGATAATTTATTGTTAAACATGAAATTTAAAATATTTTGTCATTTATGAGAACATTTCAACATTGGTAAAATCTTTTCAGTTCTGATATTATTTGTAAAGAGAAGTTTCTGTCTTGCTTAGTCCCACAACTGTTCAGTTCCAAAGAAACACACAGAGGCTTATATTAATTATAAACTGTTTAACTTATTAACTCATGTTTATTATTAACTAGCTCTTGCAACTTAAATTAACTCATAATTCTTGTCTATGATTGACCATGTGACTTTGTATCTTTTCTCAGTGAAACATTCTCATCTTCCTTCCTCTGTGTCTGGCTGCCTTTCCTCTTTTCAGAATTCTCTCAGTCTGGTTACCTCACTTATACTTCCCACCTGGATACTGTACAATCAGCATTTTATTAAACCAATATGAGTGACAAATCTTTACAGTATATAAATAAATTATTCCACAGCATTTTTCAGCTAAAAGCTTTATTTGTAGACTTAAGAAACAAAGCTTATGAAATGAATATATTCTGACTTTCTAGCCTTTCCCTAAATTATCTCAGATGTGTGTATATATATATATATATATACACACGTATATGTGTGCAACACACACACACACAAACACACACACACACACACACACACACACACACACATGAGTTTAGGAAAAGCTACAGGTTATTTGTGATCAAATGGTTACCAGGCAGAAAACTATTAATTTCTGGATTTAGCTGGAGTGAGTGATATTGAGCAGACCAATCAGTTTCTCTTGAATTCTGTTTCTTCAATTCACCATCTGAAATGTAAATGAAGTTTTTAAGGGGCCCTTCCAAGGTCACTAGTCATCAAAACTTTCCCCCTGTGTATTGATTATGTGATAGTCACTATTTAATGTCCATTCCATCAAGATTAGAAAATCAGCCTTGATTGTATGACTTATCTTGCTTGCAAAGAGCGTTCCATTACTGTAATAAGTAGCCAAGATAAATCAACTGATGAAATGAAAAAAATTATTTTCCTTTCTAGTTTCTATACTATAATCCATTACTGATTGGCCAAGTAAGTATATTATCATGAGCAGCACATAGAAAAAAAAACTGTGTACCCCATGGCCAGAAAGTAAAAAGACAGAAAGTCATCAGCATCATACACTTGCTTGGTAGTATCCTATCTCCCAATGACTGGAAGGTCTCATAATGGACTCTGCTTTATAATATTGCTGCAACCTCCCAACAGTTTCAAGCAATGGAATAATACCTTAATATATGATATTTTGGGAAACCATCCAGATGCAAATTATAGTGTTCTCTTCTTAGGTAAAAAGGCCTGTGCCCATTTCAAAATACAAAGTATATCAGTTTCACAGTCATCAAAGTCTAAAATGTTTCATCATTGCACACAATAGCCCATATCCAAAATGTTCTCTGAGAATCAACCCAGTCATAAATATCAGTAAAAGTTAGAAAAAGAATCACATACCTGAAAGATAAAGTGCCTTAGGGGAAACTGCCTACTTTCCTAAAGACAGAAATTAGGAAGTAATAAAGGAGCAGAACAAAGGAACACTAAAATTCATCAAGGCATATATTAAATCCAAGATCTATTCATTTGGCGTTTGCAACACGTTTTTGTGGGATATATGCTTCAAAACGATCAGGGGGTCAGTTCAACTCCCATTTCTCTGCTAACTGGAGCCAACATGCTTTCTTTTCTTGGACAATTTTTCACACTATTCAGAGCTATTCTTTGCAGTGTTGCACATTCCTGCATCTCTGACTTTCTAGCATCTCCACTGCAGTTTCAGCTTCATTTTCAAAGCTCCATCTATTGCTATGTCAGGTGCTGCTTGTTAGAATTATGACCCTAGAGCTCATTGCCTGGTCTCCCAAACTTTCCTTTGCAAACGCTGTTGATATCTTCATGACCTTGTCATTCTTGTATTGTGCATGTATTCATAACTATTCACAGTGATTCAAAGAAGTGGGGTGTTCTTGAAGACAATAAAGACTGTCTAGCCTCCAGTAGGCTGTAGGCCATAGAACTAGGATCCTGGAAAATTAGTAGACACTAATGCTACCCCTTGACAATGGCTTCCAAGTTCTTGTTCTGAAAATTTGGAAAGGGGAATGGGATTAACAAACAATGAAAAGACACATTTCTACCTTTTCCCTAGAGACTTTTTATAGGATTCATGTCAGAAATTATTTTAATAGGTAGCCCATCCACAAGGAGTCCAGGTACCTCTAAGTTTTGATCATATCCCTGTGTGTAGTTTCCAAGCAGAGTACTAATTTAAGGGAAGATAATTAGGACAAAATCAAGGACTTTTCCAGTTTCCAACCAAGAACAACAGTCAAAGTTGCTCACTTTTAGGGTCCTCAACCTTAAAACTTCACAATCAGTTGCTAGTTCCTGTGCTCATCAGTAGTATGACATAGGCAATCCTAATGTGTAATACTAGTATGAGCTGGACCTGGACCTTCTTGAACCATAGATAAAGGGGTCTCAATCCCTAGCTAGCAACAGATCATCAGTTTTAGATACACAGAGAATTCCAAATCATTCTAGAAGATTGCAACGTGTAAAAGTCCTTTCTAAACTTTCCTCTTATGTACCTTTGAGCCTATCATAAGTGAAGCAATATCAATTCCTAAGTTGCCGTCAATTGTCATAGTCTAAAGCACTTGACATTCATTTTCTGAGATGGAGTTTCAATACAGAGGGTGTAATAGTGTGAGACTTGCCATGTAACCCAGACTTGTTGTAATTAGGGGAGAGGTGTGTGTTGTGTTCCCCAGCCGCCTGGCTCCCAAGCCTCCAGCTGCTGGCCCGCTCAG
>JAQHUG010000506.1:90130-107220 GCA_028555095.1 Dicrostonyx torquatus | reverse complement strand
CTGACCACACTGAACCTGATAGAAGAGAAAATGGGAAGTAGTCTTCAATCCATGGGCGCAGGAGACTACTTTCTAAATATAACACCAGTAGCACAGACAATGAGAGAAACAATATATAATTGGGACCTCCTGAAACTGTGTAGCTTCTGTAAAGCAAAGAACACCATCAATAAAGCAAAAAGGCATACAAATAAATAGAAAAAGATATTCACCAACCCCACATCAGACAAAGGACTGATCTTCAAAATATATGAAGAACTCAAGAAATTAGACATCAACATTATAAAAAATAATCCAATTTAAACATGGGGTACAGACCTAAACGGAGAATTCTCAACAGAAGAAACTCAAATGGCCAAAAGACACTTAAGGAAATGTTCAACATCCTTATCGATCAGGGAAAATGCAAATCAAAACAACTCTGAGATACCATCTTACACCACTCATAATGGCTAAGATGAAAACTGCAATGATAGCTTATGCTGGAGAAGATTTGGAGTAAGGGGAACACTCATCGATTGATGGTGGGAATGCAAACTTGTACAGCCACTTTGGAAGTCAGTATGGCAGTTTCTCAGAAAATTGGGAATCAACCTACCTCAGGATCCAGCAATAACACTCGGGCATATACCCAAGAGATGCTCAATCATACTACAAAGACATTTGTTCAACTATGTTCATAGCAGCATTATCTGTGATAGCCAGAACCTGGAAACAACCTAGATGCCCTTCAACCAAAGAATGGATAAAGAAAATGTGGCACATTTACACACTGGAGTACTACTCAGCGGTAAAAAACAATGACATCTTGACATTTGCATGCAAATGGATGGAACTAGAAAACACCATCCTGAGTGAGGTAACCCAGACCCAAAAAGATGACTACGGTATGTACTCACTCATTTGTGGATTCTAGCCATAAACAAAGAATGTTGGGCCTATCGTTCATGATCCTAGAAAAGCTAAGTAATAAGGTGAACCCTAAGAAAAACGTATATAGATCCACCTAGAAATTCGAAATAAACAAGATTATATGACAAAATTGGGAACATGGGAGTTGGAGCAGAAGGGAGGGTAGAAGGGGAAGAGGCCAGGAGAAGGGGAGTTGTGAGGACAACTTGAGGGAACAGAATAGTCGAGATGGAAGAAGGAAAGAGCTGAAAGTAAGGAAAGAGATATTTTGATTGACGGAGCCATTATGGGACCAGCAAGAAAGCTGACACTAGAAAACTTCCCAGGAATCCACTAGGATAACCCCAGATAAGACCCTAAGCAATAAAGGAGAGGGTTCTGAACTTGTTTTGCCATGTAGTCAGACTGATGCATATCTTAAATATCACCATAAAACCTTCATCCAGCCACTGATGGAAACAGAGGCAGAGACTTGCAGTTGAGCACTGGACTGAGCTCCCAAAGTCCAGTTGAAAAGTCAGAGGAATGAGAATATGAGCAAAGAGTTCAAGATCATGATGGGAACACCCACTGAAACAGTCTACCTGAGCTAATGGGAGCCAACCAACACCAGCCGGACTGGGAAGGAACAAGCATAGGAACAAACTAGTCCCTCTTAATGTGGTTGACAGTTTCATGGCTCAGGCAGACTGAGGGGCTACTGGCATTGGCACCAGGAATTTTGGAACCTATTCTCTTTGGATGGATACATTGCTCAGCCTAGATACACTAGGGAGAGCTGTGGACCTTTCACAAAGCAATGTATGTTCCTTACCCTCTCTGAGAAGTAGATGGGGTGGCAGGGAGGGTGTGTGGAGGGAATGGGAGGGGGAGAGGAATTGAGAACTTGGATTGGTATGTATAATGAAAAAGGATAGTTTGGTTTCTTTTTTCAAAAAATTAAAAAGAAAACTAAGAAAATACTTTAAATATAATTAGCATGTACAAAATTGAAAAAGTCATCAGATCTTAGCTTGACAGAACAATTTTGTCAGATTTCTAAATCTGCTTCTTTTCATAGGTAATGCATATGTTCTATGTATAATAAGAATTAACAAAAGTTATACTGAATGCCATAAATAACATCACTACAATGTACATATTTATAAACAGTCAGATATCAATCCAATTAGCAGTACCATTTTCATAACTCTTATAGGTTATTACATGTGACTGGATCTAACTAATGGATGTTTATTTTCTTTTTTTATATTTTTATTATTTAAACAAATTTTGAATTGAAGTACATATTGACCATATTCTCACGCCCAGTCCTTCAAGATCCTCCCCTGTTCCCAACATACACAACTTTGTTATTTTACAAAAAAGAAAAACCAATACAACATCCACCTTAAAACCAAGAAAAACAAAAACACATTCAGTGAGAACAACTATAGTACTTCTTTGATAGTTTTAAATTATGTGAAGAGGTCAAAGGTTTTGCATTGATTTAGCCTCCATGTAACCTGACTTACATTTAATTAGTATAATTGAGAAATTTTTGCTTTGTTAAGTAATTAAAATTTGGTAACATAGCATCGGTTATTCTCAGTAATAAATTATGAGATTAACTTTAAGTGTTTCATTAAAGTAATTGCTCCCATAATCTCCTTAGATTAGGGAGAAATATGTAGGAATTCTTTTGCCTTCAGCAAAGAAAAACAGTGATGATCAACCAAAGAATTGAATCAAGAGTGAGAAGAGGTCAAATATTTATCATGTGGAAGTCTAAATACAAAAGAAAATCAAAATTTTTAAATATCAGCTCTTAATCTTATTTGACTCATCATTATATCATTGCCACTTCAAAAGTTAAATGCACGGGATTCAAAAGTACCCATTCATCTGCTTTTAGTACTGGAAGAGTTCCAAACTTCAACATAGTAGGACTTTTTCTTATTATAGGGGTTTGGGTGGAAAATTACTACTAGAATTACATTGTATTATTATTTCAAATTAAAGATGCTTACCACATTTATTAACTAAAATTACTTTTTTAAGAAACATTACTGTCCTGTCCCTTTCTTTCTTGCACCTCAATACACGATAGTAAATATAATGAATTTATGAAATGGTCTCTTACTTATAAAGTGCCTCTCTTACCCGAACACAGAAAGGGAGACAGATAGACAGATCCGTTTTTAGTCAAACGTATTATTTCAATGGCTTTCTAATAAATTACTTTTTGTAAGTCTATCATATTTTTTTAAAAAATCCTTTTGGGGAAGATTTAAAATGAACTTTCATTGACTGGCAGTAAATGTGTCAAAAAAAGTTTTATTTTCTATGAAAATTAGAGATAAATGTAAACTAATTATAGAGTAAAAAGAGTAATTGACCTAGATATTAGCTCTAGTTACACTAGTAACTAGGCATATAGCCTTAAGTTATTTAGTTATTCTCTGGGGTCTAACTTATCACTGTTATATAAAGAGTTTTTAATTCATTTTTAATTAGCATACAAAGTAATGTGTTTCATTACAGCATTTTCAGATCTACTTTGTTCTTATTCATTTCTTGTCTGTTCCCTGCCACCCTTTCAGGTACTATATTAACCCTCTTTCTGTCTGCCTCTATTTCTTTTTCTCTCTGTCTCTGTATGTCTCTGTCTCTCTCATTCACAATCTATGTGGACTGTAGAACAAGAAACACTTTAGGGAGCAGTGATAGTTCAGACAATGAATGATTAAAGCTGCTTCTATAGGAACCAAAATTTTTGGACAGCTTCTACTATTGAGCACTGGATCAAGCACCATATTTAAGTGAATATAAAGACATTTGCTTTGGTCTGTTTTTAGACATTGACTAAACACAGTAGGAACCCTTAGTGTGGCATCATTCTGACAAAAGATGAAACTTTTGTGATGACAGGCAGTATTGTTTCAAGATCTTCCTAAAACACTACCAAATACATTTTAGAAATTTGTGATAATCTAACTCTTTTCTACCCTTTCTCTTTCATTCCACAGTTGTCACACATAAAAATAAAATAATATAAACGCTCATTCCTTATGTTCCAACTCATCTTCTGTCAAAAATACATGCCAAATTTTTTCTGAACATGCATTTCTAGGTAAATCCAATATATATTTGAAAAGAGATAAGACAACAATCTTTTGAAATTTCATGATTTGGCATTTTCTCAGCCTGAAACCATCTAATAACTTTAGTGAAAGAAAATGTTTCAATAAATTGTGCTTTTCTATAAAAATGTAATGAAATTAGAAATCATAATAGATTTTTGATGAACTCAAAATAAGTATAAATTTAAGAAACTTGTATTTCTCAAGCATATGGTTGAGGAAATCACAACAAAATTGAGCAATTTTTAAAGGCATATTTGGGCTGGAGCAAGTTTAGTCAGTAAAATGTTTGCCTTGCAAGCATGAGGAGCTGAATTTGATTTGTGGACCCTGGGAGAAAAAGAGAGTACCAGATATATTGAGGCACATCTTATTTTTTGTTTGTTTGTTTGTTTGTTTGTTTGTTTTGAGACAGGGTTTTTCTATATAGCTTCAGAGCCTGTCCTCTAACACAATCTGTAGACCAGGCTGGCCTCAAACTCACAGAGATCAATCTGTCTCTGTCTCCAGAGTGCTGTGAGTTAAAGATGTACATCACTAATGCCTGAATGGACTGTGAGGCATACTATTAACCCTAGGGCTGAGTAAACAGACACAGGGGGATTACTGGGACTCAGTAGTCTGCTAGACTAGACTATTTTGTGAATTTGTCTAGATAAATGGGAGATTCTGCCTTAAAAAACTAAATGGTGGAAAGTACCAGAAGCACAACATACCAGGTTTTCCTTTGACCTCCTCCACATGCATACATGTAACATGAGGGCCAGCTTGTTGGGGTTTCTGTCCCGCCCAACCGACAAGCCCCAAAGAAAAATCACACAGAGAGTCTGCATTAGGTTATAAACTGATTGGCCTATTAGCTCAGGCTTTTTATTAGTTCTTGTAACTTATATTAACCCATTGTTCTTATCTATGTTAGCCATATAGCTTGGTACCTTTCTCAGTGGGGCAGGATCACATCCTGCTTCTTCGGTGGACTGGGCAGGAGTGCGGGAAGAGCTTTCTTCTTCCCAGCCATTCTCATCGCCCCTGCCTCTACTTCCTGTCTGGTTGACCCACCTATACTTCCTACCTGGCCAATCAGTATTTATTTAAAACATGATTGACAGAAACAGACAAGTCTCCCATACCACTTCCCTCACTTTTTTAAAAAAAGAACAAAGGAAAATGTCCATAGTCCATTTTTTGGGAATGTGGGCATAGTATTCCAGGCTACTTCCTGCTGGTTAGGAGCGCTGATAATCTTTAAGGGGACCTAAAGAAAATTTAGAGGTAGGATCAAGTCCTGACTGGAGTATCCTGTGAGGCTTCATCATCTCAGGCAGCATCTTGAATCTGTTCTGGATGTAGAACTCAAGACATCTGGGCCATCTGTTCCTACCAGAGATTTCTCAGGTGGTCTTCCTTGGTGAAACCTGAGTTTTCTTAACTCAGAATGAATCCACAGCCTCTCATCTCCTGTGGAAACAAAAGGAAAAACTCTTCTCCAAAGTAACATATCTTTTGACTTCAATTTTGAAGTCAAGGTATTTTCAAAATACCTTGATTGGATTAATTCTGAAGCATTTATAAGAAAATATCTTTTAGCAGCTGTTGCTCCTTCCTCAGCATTCAAACAATTCAAAGAGAGAATAATAAAGAGGATCCAGATTCTCTGTGTATTTTCCATCTTTATGCGTCTTTATTTAACCTCTATTTCTTTTATTTTTACTTTTTGAGACAGGGTTTCTGTGTAAATTTGTCCTTGAACTCACAGAGATCTACCTGTCTCTGCCCCCGCCCCCGTGCTGGGATTAAAGGTATCTGACACTACACCTTGAATTCACAGAGGTCTGTCTGTCTCTGCCTCCCAAACTTTGGGATTAAAGGCGTGCTACCATACCTTGAACTCACAGAGATCTGCACCCCAGGCACTGGGGTTAAAGGTGTATACTACCACACCCAATTACTCTTTTTTTTATTTTAAGGACTTTAACCTTTAGCCTGTATATATTTTTTAACACATAGTAAACCATTTAGAGGGGTTTTCAACTTTGAATCTCTCTTTACTGTATATCTCTCTTTTTCATCCGACTTATAACCAGACTTACCTGACACATTGGCATCAGTATAAAACGTGCGAGCTCCAGTTATTGGGACGTTACGCACAATCCGAGGAAGAATCCATGTGGTTCTCTTTATAAAGTTAAGCCTATCACTTTTGGGATAATTTTACTTACTCTAATAAAATACATTATCCTCTTATATAAAGAACAAAGAGAATTCATACTCAAATATTTTCCAATTAATTTTTCCTTACTGGGAAATACTGCATGATGTTCAGTTTATTATTAACTTAAATAGCAAACCCATTTTTTTTCGTGTGCTTATTTTGTGGTGTGCAAAAACAGGAAAGAGAATGGTAGAAACTTAAGAGAGTCATTGATTTAATAAACACCAGGATCATCCTATAAGAAAACTATCAGGAAATGTACTTGAGATGTCCTTATAGAAACCCTCTGCTTTGAATAGCTCTTCATTTTCTCTTTAAACAAGAAACAATTCAAGAAAGAACTCTAGGAGATTGAAACAAAAATGTGTGTTGACAGATGGGTAAGCCTTCCAGTGCTCGCCTGCCAGGTAAAATGAGTCCACTAGAGTTGCAATCCATTTTTTCCGCAGCTGTGAGGTGGCTGGAGGCACATTTCAGTACTTGTTAGTGTAGATACAGTCCATTTGGAAACTGTCACAGGAAATAACAATTTGACATTTAATAATTCATTTGTTGCTAAAGCCAATATTTGGGAATGGTATGTGAGGCATCCTATATTTAATAGCAAGAATTTGAGCTGAAGTTGGCAAGGTCATGACACTTTACTGTACATATGAAACTCATAGAAATTTTTTGGTTTAGTTCTTTAAAAAGGATACATATTCATTTTAAAATTAATAATGTGTAAGAATCAACAGGTTCTATGTATTCCTTTCCATATGTGTGTGTGTGTGTGTGTGTGTGTGTATCACATATACACTTATGTTTTTCAAGACAGGGATTCTCTGTATAGCTTTGGAGCCTGTCCTGGAACTTGCTCTGTAGACCAGGTTGATCCCAGATTCACAGAGATCCACTTGCCTCTGCCTCCTGAGTACTGGGAAAAATAAAAAGGCATGAACCACCACTGTCTGACTAGAGTAAATAAATAAATATATGTTAATTTACTGAGAAAGAAGGTGAATGTTGGAAAGTGTATCAAAATATTATATACATTTTCTGATATAATTTTCAAGATAAACTTGTGCCATTTGCATTACCTCTCTTACAATCAAAGAAAATGAAATCATAAAAGTATTAATTCAATTATAAAACAATAATAGGTGAATTGCTGCAACTAATAAGCAGATTTAAAGACATGTCTATTCAACTCTAAAACCTATATACTTTTTAGTAGCTATTGCTAGTTCCTAAACATTGAGGACTTACAAAATTCCAGAGTAAGTTCACTGGGAAATTAATAATAGTGTAAAAGGAAGGAAGGATTTAAAGAAGGAAAAAAATATCATTTGAAAGCCTAAATGTGTGGTGAACTTCTGCCTTTATAATAGATACCTTTATTTCATGCTTTATGCCAGTCCAAAAGTGCAACAAACTGAAGAAGGACATGTCCTCAGGACAAAACTCTTAGAAGGTTGTTTCATAGAGCATTAACCTGGAACTGTTTTTTAAGTGTTGCCAGCTTACAGAAGGGTTGAGTTTCCTTAGAGACATAATGGGTTAAACAAAGTTAAAGACACTTCACTGTTGATTTTCCCCAAGCTTTTATTATAATAACATGCATTACAAATTTTCAAGCAATATTATGGAAACACGATCTCTTAATTGAATATTTTCACAAGAAACTGCTTTATCAAATTTGGTTAACAGAACATCAGTTTGAAAACTTGTTTTCTGTGCTGTTTCACTGACTGACATGCACCATGAAGAAAAGAAAGAAAATCATGCTTGATAAGGAAGAGTGGGGATTAAGAATCTGAAAATCAAGGAGATATCTCCAAAGATGGAAAGAAGATGACTGGAATACCATGCTCCCAAAGCTGGCCTTGCAATATTGCCTACTATTGACTCACCTTGAAGAAAAAAAAATAAGAAAAACAACATCTTTTCAGGACTGATCATAGTAAATACTACGTTCATATTGCAAATTGAATAACATTGTGGAATCTTAGTTTAGGATGTATCACATTCATTTATGCTGTAGAATATTTAAGGATGCAAAGATATGTTGTATTCTTTTACGTTACATTTGTTTAACTCTGTAAATCTATATGTATTACGTTACCTGTCTAAAACACCTGAGTGGTCTAATAAAAAGCTAAAAGGTCAATAGTTGGACAAGAGAGAGAAATAGACAGGACAACTGGACAGAGAGAAAAAATAGTAGAATTCTAGAAAAGAGCATAGAACAGGAAAAGGAGAAGGAGAGGAGTTGCCAGTAACCAGCCACCTAACTACACAGCCAGTCTTGGAGAAATAAATAAATAAAGAAAGAAAGAAAGAAAGAAAGAAAGAAAGAAAGAAGAAAGAAAGAAAGACAGAGGGAGGAAGGGAGGGAGGGAAAGAAAGAAAGAAAGAAAGAAAGAGAAATATAGAATAAAGAATGTTAAAACATCCATAGGCAAAACATACTTAAAGAGAAACAGGATAATTTAAGTCAGAAAAGCTGGCTAGAAGCAAGCCAAGCTAAGACTGGGCATTCAACAGTAAGAAACAGTCTCCAAGTATTTATTTGGAATCTTGGTGGTGGACCCCCAGAGAGGAAAAAAAAAACTAAATAAACCAACAGCATTTTGGCATACCAATGTGAGGCTCAATTTCCACATAGGGCCTGAGAAAGCTAAAGTTTAAAAAAAATAAAAGTAAATGGCTATTTTAAGAAGCTCCTTCATACCACTGTGAACTTAAACAGCCTTTTTCATGCTAAATAGAAATAAAACACTAAGTAATACTGTCTGCCACAGTTTAGAGCACCAGAATCTGGGGATTGAATGCAATTCCTGTCATCTACCTCCTACCAGGCCTGCAAGCCTTAAGCTTGGCTCTGAAAGACCCAAGTAGTGGGTGGGGCCAGTTGACAAAGCCACAGAGACAGCCCTACTGGGCACAGCTGCACTGCTTAGCAGGTTAAAGGCTCAAGCAGTGAAAAAAAAAAAGATTAGAGATAAATAGTTAATCAGGTTCAGACAGAAAAAGCTCTAAATAAGTTCCATTGTGCTTTAAAATGTGTGTAGGCTTAAGAAAGAATAGAGAAGGTGTTGCCAAAATTATCTCAGGGCTTGTACCTCTAGGACTATAAAATAGAAAAAAAAAAGCCTGGCTCAAGTTTAAAGCCTAGACTTCAGGGCCTGCAGAACAGAGAAAAGAGTGAGGATGAGACAGCAAAAATTAGGTATATGATCCTCCAGTCAGGGGGAGGGTTTGGCTGCCTCTCATTGGCTAGAAGTACCCTTACATCACAGAGTGTTGCTTAACCTTTATAAGAAAATGCTCACAGTAAGAAACTGAATTCCTGCTTTGACTTGATTCCCTAGTGTGTCTGTCTTGCATTGTGAGGCTGGATTGTCCTGCATTGTGGGGCTGTGGGAATGGGTGGATAGAGCACTCACCTTTCTCTGGGAAATAAGAAGGCTCAAGGAATAAGGGGTATAGACAGTCATAGAAAAATATTTGAAAAATAAAGTCTCTAAAGAGAGAATAAAAGTAAAATAAAAAATAAGCCACATAGAGATGGGAAATACACAGGCAGTATAAATCCTATATAGTGTTGTGTTGATTTTGCATTTTTTGATTGCTGATGAGCAAATGGCAGCTACTAAGAGATATGGTATTGAAGAAGGGACTTCTGAAATGAACCAGCTTATATACTTAGGAATGTCTTAGGTTTAAAATGGAAGTTTAAAAAAAAGTATTTTTCAAATGGAAGACAAAAATGCTTTGGGGAAGAGGATATGCTTTTTTTTTCACACAGGAAATGAAAGGCTCTGGATTCCTTGAAGATTACTGTGGATCAGGTTTGATGGGGAGACCCCCTGAATCTTCACAGGTGATACATTTCAACAAAGTTTACAGCTGATCTTCCCAGGACTTGGCTATTGTCTCCATTTCCTTAGGGACCCCTAAAAATGCCTTTCGTTTGAGACAACAAGAAGCAGTCTAGAAAAGATGATGCACATTCCCCAGAGTTAGGCAGTAAGGAAAGTTTTAGTTATTTGGTGGGTTATAGATGCTTGTTATCATTTAGGGGAATACAGGATAAAAAGAAAGCAACTATCAATCTCAGATATTTTACATTGACATGGATTTGATGTATTGATACAAATTTAAAGTTACTTTTGTTATACTGTATATGTTTCTACTCTTGTTTGGGGTATTGTGCTTACTTATAAAGCTTATTTAAAATGTAATATATAATTAATAAATGAGGTTAATAGTTAATCTAAAATAATCAAACTTGTAGTCACATCAGTTATGTTTTCAAGGTTAAACAGGTATATGCTAAATAGACAGATGATTTTTTCAAATACTTTAATGATGTACATAATATGACATTTAAGATGTTTAATAACCTAGAGGTTTTCATGACAATGAGACACATATGCTCCTTACAGCACCAATTTGCTTTACAAAAGGATGATAGACATCAAAGAAACTCCATATGGAGCTTACTTTCAGTGTGGCCAAGCTAACCACCTAGGCAAAAATTTGTTCTTGCTTTGACTTCTGACAGTATGTTGTGCAAGCTGGACACGTGGGACACAGGGAAAAGATCATTGAACTTTGCAAAGGCAAGGCAGGACAGTCCTTCAAGATTTCTATTTCATAGAAGAGTCCATCAAATATTCTCCAGGACACAGAGGGAAGTGCCTGAAAAACTGCTAATACAATGTGGGACAATCCTTCAAATTTCCTGATTCATTGAAAAATCTGCCAGATATTCTAGGCCTGTAGACTGAATATGGATGTCCCAATGTTGCAGAGGATCTTGGAGTGACTGCTCAGTCAGTCAGACATCTCTGTTGTTAGGTAATATTACATGCTACTGGGGTCTTTAATGGAGTTAAATGCTAAATAGTATTTATTTAATACCAGGTGGTGGTGACACACACCTATAATCCCAGCACTTGGGAGGCAGAGGAAGGCAGATCTCTATGAGTTCAAGGCCAGTCTGGTTTATATATCAAGATCCAGGGCAGAATAAAAAGCTAAAGAAAAACCATGTCTCAATAAACAACAAAATAAATAAATAAATAGAGTTATAGTTTTCCTTAGTTATGATAGAAATGAAATTAGGCAAAAAACTTTGAAATCACTAAGATACGATAGATAATGAAGCATTTTCTCTAAATTTGCTAAATACAAATTGTCTGAATATTGTAAATGTAGCTCTTATATGATGACTGTTTTGTATAGTTTTACTATGTTAAAGTCAAACTCTTTCATTTTTATTTAGACAAAAGGGGAATGTGGACTATTTGTTTAAGATGTGTTACATTTGAATATTTGTTTAAGGATGCAAAAATGTGTGGAATTCTTTTATGTTGCTTTTGTTTAACTTTGTAATGCTGTGTTACTTTGCCTGCCCAAAACATCTGATTGTGCCAATAAAGAGTCAAATGTCCAGTAGCTAGCCTGGAGAGAGAAATAGGCAAGACTGGCAGACAGAAAGAATAATTAGTAGGAGAAGAGCAAGGAGCGAGAAAAGGAGAAAAAAGGAGAATGTCAGGCCAGCCACCAAACCACATAGCCATCCATTGAATAGGAAGAAAAGAAAAATGTAAAAAATAAAGTTAAAAATTCCAGAGGCAAAAAATAGTTCAAGAGAAACAGAATTCGTTAGTTAGAAAAGCTAGCTAGAAACAAGCCATGCTATGGCTGCGCATTCATAAGTATGAGTAAGTTTCATGCACTATTTTGGTAGTTGGGTAGCAGACCTCCAAAGAGTTAAAACAACAACAGCAGGGTAATGTGTTTGTTTCTCCTACTGCTATTTCTAAGAGAAACTTTTCATATTAGTTCAAGATATGACATCAATTTAATTACCAAATAATATGAGCAAAAGTATAATGGCACAATAGCATTATATAAAGATGGTCTGAATGAAAAAGGACAGCTGTGGTTCCATTATCACTGTCAGCCTTAGCTTACTTTTATATTAGGTGATTGCTTATATGTGTCTTCTTCTTGTCTTTATATATAGCAGCCCCAACAAATCATCGAAACTAAAATTCTTCCAGTGAAAATATATTGAGTCAGAAATAACCTTTTCTAGACTTCCATTGAAATGTGCAAACGTACCTACAGAAAAACAATTTGAAATATGTTGCCACAAGTTACTTATCATGTCTTCTTTTTTCTCTAGTAAAGAAATAGAAATGAAAGAAAAACCCTCAGTGATTCTCAATTTGGCTAAATGTAACAAGTCAATAAACACTACTCTAAAACAAATACAATGTCTTACTAGATTTTGTCAAAATGCTTTTGTGTACCTAATGAGATGACCATGTGTGTTTTTCCTTGAGTCTTTTTATGTAGCAGATTATTACATGTCTTAATTTACATAAACAGATTTATGTTTACAATTTTGTCATGAAGCAGTCTTGATCACAGTGGATTATCTTAATGGTATCTTCTCAAATACACTTTGTAAATACTTTCTTCTTTTTTTGCAGGAGTATGCAAACTTTATTTTTTTAATGATTTTTATTGAGCTCTACATTTTTCTCTGTTCCACTCCCAGCCTCTCTCCTCCCCTTCAACTCTCTCCCAAGGTCCCCATGCTCCCAAATAACTCATATCTTGCCCTTTTTCTACTTCCCATATAGATTAGATCTATGTATATCTCTCTTAGGGTCCTCATTGTTGTCTAGGTTCTCAGGGCTTGTGATTTGTGGGCTGATTTTCTTTGCTTTATGTTTAAAAACCATTTATGAGTGAGTACATGTGATAATTGTCTTTCTGGGTCTGGGTTACCTCACTCAAAATGATGTTTTCTAGCTCCATCCATTTGGCTGCAAAATTCAAGATGTCGTTATTTTTTTCTTCTGTGTAGTACTCCATTGTGTAAATGTACCACATTTTCCTTATCCATTCTTCGGTCAAGGGGCATTTAGGTTGTTTCCAGGTTCTGACTATGACAAACAGTGCTGCTAAGAACATAGGTTGAGTGTATGTCTTTGTGGTATGATTGAACATCCTTTGAATATATACCCAAAAGTGGTATTGCTGGGTCTTGAGGAAAGTTGTTTCCTAATTTTCAGAGAAATTGTCACATTGACATCCAAACGGGCTATACCAGCTTGCACTCCCACCAGCAATGCAAGAGTGTTCCCTTTACCCCACAACCTCTCCAGCAGAAGTTGTTAGTGTTTTTGATTTTGGCCATTCTTACAAGTGTAAGATGGAATCTCAGAGCTGTTTTGATCTGTATTACTCTGATGACTAAAGATATTGAACATTTCCTTAAATGTCTTTCAGCCAGTTTAGATTCCTCTGTTGAGAGTTCTCTGTTAATATTTTATTGAGAAAATTTGTATCTCTTTTCATCAGATACTGGCCTACACTTTTTGCTGTTGTTATGGACTCTTTTTCTCATTTGGATATAATATTAATAATGGCTTCTGAAAAATGATTTTGAAACATTATTTCACTTTTTATATTTTGGAATAATTTGAGAAATATAGGTGTTAATTCTTCTTGGAAGCTCTGACAGAATTCATTGCTGATTCCACTTAGCCCTGGATCTTTTTTAAAAAATCTTTTAATTACTGCTCCTATCTCATCAGATATTATGGATCTATTTGAATTATTTATTTAAATTTGACTTAGATTTGGTGGGGCATAAATATCTGGAAATTCATCAGTTTCTTTCAGACTTTCCATTTTCTGAAATACAATAAATATGTCTATATCCAAATCTCCTCAGTGTATGCCATAATATTTTTTCTTTCAACTTCATTTTTATTCACTTTAATCTTTTCTTTCCTCTTGTAATTTTGGCCAACGATTTGTCAATCTTGTGAATCTTTTCAAAGAGCTCTTTGTTTCATTGTTTTCTTGTATTTATCTTTTTGTATTTATTTAATTTTTGCCATGATTTTTATTCTTTTTATTCCAACTCCCTTTCTGGGGGAGGATTGTTTGTATTTTTTCAAGACATTCAGATGCATCATTAAGCTATTAATCAGGGATGGATTCTAGCCTCCCTTTATTTTAATGTGCTGGAGACTCTAGTGGTTGAGAATATTTATCTCAATATGATATATAATATACAACACGTCCAAAGAAACATCTTGCTAAACAGAGGAAAACTTTAAGCATTTAAAATACATTCAGGAAGAATAGAAGAATGTCTACTTCTCCCCGTTGTAGTTCAGAACTAGCTGGAGCAATAAGACAAGAGGAGATAAAGAAAATACAAACAGGAAAGGAAGGATTCAAAGAAAACATATTGCAGATGACATGATTCTATACATAAAAGAGAGTAGACCCAGAAAAGTTCTACAACTGATAAACACACTCAGCTTGTTGATGAAAAATGAACATAAAGAACTGTATATTTTCTATGCATAAATGATCAATATCTCAAAAAATCAGGAAAACAATTCCATTCACAATAGCTTGAAAATATATTAGAAAAAATCTTACCAAGGAAATAAAAGCTTTGTACAATAAGCTGAAAAAATAATCTGAAGAGAATGCAAGAACATGAAAAGACCTCCCATGCTTTACATTTTATATATATATATATAAAATCAAAATAAAAGAGGCTATTAATATGAAAGTGGGGGTCACAAGAAGGAGTTGGATGAAGGGGACTTAGGAAAGACTGAATGAAGAGAGGAAGTAGAAAATGATGTAATCATATTTTAATTAAATTAATTCTTTAAAACAAAAAAAAATTAAAATTAAAAATGTCTCCCTGCATTCCTTTTGCCAAATCCTCTGAAATCCAGGTGCTACTACATCTTGAGAAAGAAATCGCATGACTTACCTGAGGACCGTGAGTCCTGCATATGCTTATCTACCTTCCTTTCACCACCTCTCTTATCAGGACCCTTCCCACTCTAGTGCTGTGACCAGCTTGAAAAAAGGTGTACCTTACAGTACTGATGACTGCTCCTCTGTAACTGCCTTTTGGCATGCCTCTCTAAAAAAATATGTTTTGGGAGAGAATTAAGACTCATGAGACAACTAAGAACAAAAATGTGTGACATTGCATATAAAGAAAATAAGTTTTGCATGAAAAAAAGACATGAGAATAAGTTACAACATCGAGGAGAGCTCAGTTTCCTTTTTGAGCTCTCAAACCCAGGAAATATAGTGGTGATAGTTGTTTCTACAATATCATGCAGAGTTAGCAGGTTATTTTCTTTTCAGGTGCCAGATCCAAGCAATATATTGTGGTTGCCGACTGCATACAGCAGCACCATGTTGAGAGGGATTGTAAAAAGACTTCCAGGTTCCACATAAAAGAATGTCATAATAAAGTACTCATACCTGCCACAGGCTACAAACACCTTTCTTAAGTCTGGAAGCAGGAACTTCCCAGTAGGAAACCTGAAGATGATACCAATAAAATCAAACATCTGAATGCCACCTGGTCTCTGAGAAATCAATAGGATGTGTTATTTCAACACCTTGGAAATTCTTTCTCATACAAGCATACAATATGAAGTGGTGAATTCCATAATCAGGTCTCAACACTGCCATCTTTAAGAGATGGCAAGTGTCACCTTGGAGAATGGAAATTTTTAGTTTTTAGTTGAGTTCAAGTCACATTTAGTGTTTAAAAAACAATTAACATGGGCTCAGTTTGAAAAAGTATATATGAAGTGAGAATGAACAGCCTGTTCAAATGTCTAAGAAATAAAAGGACCTATGTCTATTGGTGCCAGATTCTGGTTCTCTACTGGATGGGCCTAGTGATGGCTATATCCTGTGTTCTATAGGGAAAAGTTCCCCATTAGTGCCTCAACTTATTACCCTCAGCATGATTCTTTTCATAATTGGTTCTACTAAAAAAATCAGAAGGAACTAATTTCCTTTTCAATGTTTCATTTCTATGAATCTAAGATTATATCTATATACATTATGTTTGGTGAACATTACTTTTATCTCCAACAAATTGTCGTATTTCCCTTTAAGAAATCACTTTGCATTCTGTTGGCATAGCAACAAAACGTGCTAGTACGTTTACAAAAATGACATGTCCCTTATGTTTATTATTCATGATTCAGATACAATTTTCCCCATCACCTCCATCAACACTAAAAGGGTTCCTCCATTTGAATGTAAATTGAAAATAAAAAGATAAAAGTTTCTGCATTTACTAGCTATGAGAGAGAAAATTCTGTCTTGGCCAATTTTTGCTTTATTCTGTGCTTCTAACTCAAAACCCTTGAAAAGAGGAATGGTATTTAAAAGTTTCAGGAATGTTTACCATTCCACCAAAATCTATCATCATGCATGCATGCCAAAGTTGTTCTTATCAGTAATCATAACAGCTCTCAGAAATATTTATATAAGGAAGCTTGTACTTTCAAATAATTGTACAATCATCTCATCCAGCTACCTCTGCTGGACTTTAGACAGTCTCAAATGAAAATCTTTCATAATAACCATTAAAGCAAAAGCATAAACAATCACCCTACTTCCAACTTAATAAGAAAGATATTCACACTTCCTTTAAGAGTAATTTGCTTAAAAAATTGTTCCTACATTGCCCAAGCTCTGTGTGAGCCCACACAGAAGATCTGCTTCACATGAACCTCATCCACCCACTGTTTCCTCAGACTTCTGGTTCAGCATACGTTTTCTTCTTCCTGGAGTACAGAATTTGATGTGGGAGTGTTCTTCTATATTTTGTATTACTCTTATTGGTTGAATAAAGAGCTGCCTGGCTTATAAGATAGGTCAGCCGTTAGGTGGGCGGAGTAGACAGAACAGAAGTTCTGAGGAGAAGAAGGAAAGTGAGCCAGATGCCATGAGGCTCCCGTGGGAGATGGAGGTACCTTAGGACCGTC